>CAODLS011229406.1:0-10621 GCA_948243855.1 Flueggea neowawraea
CTTTCAAATCACCAAAAATAAAAATTCAAAATTTTACCCAAATTTATTTATAATAATTATCCAAAAATAATTATTCTAAAAATAATTATCCACCAATGATTATTCAAAATAATTACTCCAAATATAATTATCCAAAAATACTTATAAAAATTATTCGGGGTATTACAGTAGTAATATTGTTATATATAGCGTATTAAAAAGATATTCAATTTATCAAAAACAATTAAGCATATTCGATTAAGTTTCTTATTATAATTTTATTTTTTCTTATTTTATGAGATAAAATTAATTCCCAAAATTTAAAGATATATATTTATATTTAAAAATAATTAAATTACAAATAAAAGACCTCAATAACGTGCAATGCACAGACACAGAACGCTAGTATAATTAATACTATGGATTTGGTTAAGATTATTTATAGTTTTATACCGGTTGAAAACATTAAACTGCCTAAAGACTATAATTTTAAATCATATACTTTGATTGTTGGGTTTAAAATTTATAAAACGTCAAGTTTTAAGCTGAAAAAAATACGAAATGTTTAGCTTTAACTAGTGAAAAATTAGGTTCAAATATATAAAAAAACATTAATGCTATAATTTCGATGTGGTTATCCACTTTCTGTAAAAAATGTAAAAATAAGAAATGTTTCATTACATAAAATCACAAGTAAGTAAATTTTTCCATGTCATTAACAGTTGTCATTAGTGTCATATTATCACTTAATGGAAAAACTTTAACGAAGGGTGCTAGATACAAACAAATTAAAAAAGTTGAGGGGTTGTTTAGTTGAAAAAAATTCCTATTGTTTTCTAAAAAATTAGAAAACAGAGATGAAAAAATAAAAAATTTGTTCAAAAATATTTTTTGAATAACAAATATATTATTAAAATGTTTTTAATTTTCAAAAAATAAAAACAAAACAAAAAATAGAAAACATATTTTTTTTAAACTAAACATAGCTTGAGTTTTCTTTGCTATTTTCCAAACGTTAGATTAAAAATGTAGGTTATGTTTAGTTGAGAAAAATAATTTTTAATTTTATTTCTATTTTCTAAAAATTAAAAAGATTTAGAAAATATGTTTGCTAATAAAAAAATTTTTAAACAATTTTTTTTTATTTCGTAATTTTGTAGGAAATAATAAAAAATTCTCTCAACTAAACAGGCCCGTAAATTTTGTTGAACATTGGATATCAAAATTTTAATAAGCCTTTAATCAATTAGATTAGTTTTCTTAAAGGTCAACCAATTTTTTTTTGAGCAAGATCTTGAAGGACAATGTCGTTGCCACTGGATTAATCAACAGAATTACACTAATTGATTGTGGTTGGTTTTAGGTGTGAATGCAACATATTCTCTTAATACTAAAAGAACCCATAGATTCAAGGCAATCGAAAGAGACAATCAAGCCCTAATTAATAACAGTCCTCACTGACCATATAGTTCTTGGCAATGAAATGGATATCATATTTAATTTATTAATTTATCAGGTTATGGTGATTTAGCTCACTGCGTTAAATATTTTGTCATCATTTTAACCAATAATATGTAATCTCTTCCTAAGAACCTTTCCCTATGACATTGATGTTATTTCTTTTTCTTTTTTGATAAGTCAATGGTGATTTTTCTTTTATAAATTATATAGGAATTATATATTTGGTAGTGAATGTGACTACAATACCAACGAATTATAAACATTTTCCTTTAATCTTCTTGTGTTTCAGCATTATCATAGTTTAATATATTAGTAATTTGATTTCTTCTATTTTTTTAATTATTTTGAATAATTCATTTTATTTATTTTTACTGAAAATCGAACCTAAAATTTGTTAGTTCCGAAATTTACTCCAATACCAATGAACTACAATTTTATTGGGTCTTTTAACAAAATTAAAACAAATAATTTTCACTAATTATAACGAAGAAGCCATACATAATGATAGGAATCAAGTTGACATACCTATAGTTGAACCGCTAGCAAGCATGCTAGAAGAAAGTCTTAACATGTTGATCTCATAAATGATATATATATTCATATCAACAATTGCGTACTTGATGTTAATTAGCTAGCTGAAAATGTCACTTTTTTTTTTCTTCCTTTCGAGAAGTCATAATCCGTAACTTCACAATTAGATGAAATTATCAATTATTGTGTAACCATCAAGTGGTAATACGTGATGTCATGGTACAAATGTACAATAGATTATAAGCACTTCTTATCTTGTTAAATTTATAAAAATTCGTTCAATAGATTCTTTAATTTTTTCCTCCACCCCAAGCCCTTCATCATAATTTTAAGTATTTTTAAGAAGCAGATTCATAATAAATTTACACCGTTAAATGATCGAAAGTTTAATTATTTGTAAAAATATTGGTGCAAGTAAGATTCTGATTAAATAAAGACTGAATTTACTTACCTAAAATCTAGCTATACTGTGTATATAACAAAAATAATACGTATATGTATAAAAAAATTACATTAAATTTAACAAAATATTTGAATACATATTATAATCATATAATTATTTTTACACACTCAAATTAAAAAAATAATTAATTTTAATATTTTACTATACTTTAAAAATATTATAAAATAATCTCATTACCAATAATTTTAAAAAAATTACTTCTCGAATTTTAATAAGGGCAAATAGCTCATATTAACAATAAAGTCATAGATCGTGAAGCTTTTATGCCCAAAGAGGAATCAATGCGGACTAAACGTGTCCATTATTCATTGAATACCACAATTTAGACTAGTGGAGAAAAAAAAGGGGGACCGTACACAAGTTTTGTACACTATCAGGAATCGAATCAAAGATATGTTAAAACACAGGGATGAGGAATAATTAATCCAAAATAATATTTCTCCATCCTGAAATGGCGTAGTCTAGTTTGGGGACTCAACTACGCCGTTTTAGAATTAGGTTTCCAAGCTTTCCTTTGCGCCCCTTTTCTTTCTCTGCGTGTTCTGTTACTGCCGCCCCATCTAGTCTGTCTCTTTCTCCGTCTCTCGCATCACTGCTTTGTAACCTACTCTCTCTCTCTCTCTCTCCGTTCACCATCTGTCATCTCTAACGGCATCAAACGGTTACGGACATTCAAGATCATGTAACCCAGGAAAGAAGAACAGCGGCAACCTCGATCTGCATCTCCGTGGTGCTTCAATGGCGGCTTCATGGCGAAGCCCGCCGGAGGATGGCCCCCATAGCCCTCCTCTGGCGGCAGCAGGGGCCTGGTCCCTCTGTAGATCCGCCACTGCATAGAAGTCAGTTATTGGGAGGTTTAAGAACCTTAGATGCTCAAATCCTCGAAAATGGGCAACCACTCTTTATAAACAAAAACCGACACCTGAACAATAGGGCTGGACACGGACCAGGCCGGGCCTTTTTGGCAAACTCAGACCAGGTTTTTCCAGCCCAGCCAGACTCTGCGGGCTGGAAAATTAACCCAGGGGCGGACTCGGACCGGCCGACGGACTGAGTTAAAATGGCCAGCCCTACTGAACATTTAATATTCCATGCCAATCTAGTTTGTTATTTTTTGAACACGTTTTCTTGAGAAGTTTCGATCTCTCTAACAATTTGGGCCAATGAAGCCCATAATTTCATCTTCTTTTAGCCCATTGAGGTGTTACAGTGTGAAGAGACAAAACTACTCCTTAAATTCTTAATCAGAATGGCAATTACAAAATAGTCCCCCGATAGCAACCGCCAAATTTCAATCCTCCACACACTCACACGGAGGCACAGCCACCACCACCATCGCCATGGCCACGGCTCCCTGTTTGAGCGCAGTGTCCATTAAACGAGGCGCACGGTTCCGCTCTCTCCTGGGCACTTTAGCAAGACCATCCTCGGGAACAACATCGTCGTTTTTCGTGGCAACAGTATGGACGAGGGGTTCCAATCGCCTGAAGCTCAGGTCCACGAAGAGCAACGTCGTACCCGCCTCGACGAAGCCCTTATCGGTCCGTGCGGCGAGAACTGAGTCCCAAGGCGTGTCGTTAGGGTTCAGAGCTCCTAGTTTTGAGGTCATTATCATCTTTTCCCGGGTAATTTTTTGATTGGTAATGGTGTAATTGCTGTTGTTGTTGTGCGTGTCTGCAGCTTCCAGAGCCTTTAACTGGGAAAATGTGGAAGCTTCAAGATTTTGAACCTTACCCGGCTTTGTTGGTGAGTTTTTGTTTAGTTTGTAGCTGAAAAGGTGGTTACCTTGGATTGATTGAATATTTGAATTGAGAATCGTCTTTAAGTTTTTTTTTTTTAAATTAGGGCATGTTTGGTGCAATTTGAAGTTTAATTGAGTTTGAAATCGGAATTGAATTGATCTTTTGAGAATGTTAGTAAATTACATAAAAGTAAACAAAACATATTTTTTAATGCGGTGTTCGCAACACTTGAGATTGCAATGGAACCAAGCGTGCCATCACTGTGAATCTGTGATTGTTTTAAAATGTATGGGATAGAATTTTGGTGTTAGATGGATCTATTAAATGGCATACATGCACATGGGTTGCTTACAATGCATTTCAGGAAAATGCTAGTTATGGATGACATGCTCGTATGCATTACTTGGTGCTTTGCAAGTTGTTTACGTGATTTTCTTTTCTGAATATGTCAAGCTGATATGAACTTATCATTTCATCCTCAATGAAATATGAATGAAGGCAAGATGCCTTATAAGAATGTGCTCATGCAGGTTATGTTTATCTGCAATCACTGTCCATTTGTTAAACACTTGAAGAAGGATATAGTGAAGCTTTCAAATTTCTATATGAAGGTGGGTGAATCAATGTTCTGCTACAAACTTGTAGTCAATGTTTGAGTTGGAATGTGCACTTATAAAATGGTTCTATTGATCTTTTGTTGCACCATTTTGCAGAAAGGACTTGCAGTTGTTGCAATATCATCAAATTCTGTGGCTACTCATCCGCAGGTTCCAATAGATATTTTTTTCTTTCTTTTTGAGATTAAAACTATGGTGAAAATTTGTATAATTATAAAGGAGCTGTTCTTTACAGGATGGACCAGAGTTTATGGCAGAAGATGCTAAAGCTTTTAATTACCCATTCCCCTATCTATATGATGAGGTATGGATGTTATAACAGTGACCATAATTTCTAATTTTTTGATTCAGATAATATTTTTCTACCAAAGTTCAAATTTACCTTGAGTTAAAATCTGGTCATTTATGATGTGCAGAGTGAGATATGAAATTTAGATCCAAGAATTGATTATCAGTTCACAGAGAGAGTTTACTTTGCTTTCCACTTTGTTAGATTAATTTCAGATTTTGATGGTGAAGAAAACAATAATGTGCACAACAGCTTTATATACTAAAATATTGCAATGATGGCTGCATTCAATTTAAATGCCCTTGTGGAGGTGTAGTCAACACAAAAGGTAGCTTATTGAACTTTCAGCTTGCTATATCATGACATGGGTGGATGCTTAATGCAGCATTACAGAAGAATCGTTCACTGGGAAAGTTCAGATTTGATAAAATGTTGGATAGAAGAGGGATGGAGCTCGGTTAAGCCGTTGACTTAGTTGATGCTGCTCTATCCTCGTTTAATTTCTATATTAAGTAATTACACAATGCTGCTGGTTTTGGAAGTTGGATTAGGATAAAATTTGGCATTCCCATTTAGAAGTTAGTGATATCAATGGAATATGCCCTTTTTTATTGGTTGGCTCATTAGATGGTATATTTGATAGGTGTGCGTTTGGAGGGTCTATTTAATTTTTCTTCTCTGGGAATAGATTGTCTTTGAGTTATATATACAACTGGAGACACCATTACATTGTATATCAGCACTTTAAATTATTTGTAGTCTTTTAGAACAAAATATAATCTTTCAGTGACCTTCCAGCAACCCATGAAATGTAGGAAGCTTTTTTTTTTTAATATTATAAATGATAATAAGTTAAGATGGTTCTTATTTTCATTTTCTTCTAAAGAATCTACAAACTGGTTGGGGAAATAAAATTGAATGTGATCCTTTACTTGAATGTGGTTTGCATATCTTGCATATTCTTCTTCTTTTAGTTAATCACATGCAAGATTAGAGGTGTTTCCAAACTTTGATTACTTAACTATTTTGCATTGAATTAGCATTGCGATTTATTCAAGGAATGTGAAAAGATGATGATGGAAAGAAGTATGTGTTCAATGTTGAAGATTTGAAACTAACATTTGAGTTTCATACAATGTTTTTCTTAATGTCATTCGCCATTGATTACAATTTATGCACACTTTTTATAAATGGAATATCTGTGAGTATTTCTTGCACTATGGAGCATATGACTGATCCAGAAACCCCCTCATGGCTCACACATGCACATGTACACAGATGCTCACAATTTCTTGGCCTGAGAAGGTGTTTAAGCCTTGTAATAAGACAGCTTTGAGTAGATTCTTAGGATAGTGAAATCACCGGAGTTCCTGATAGGTTATATATATTGCAGTACACTGGACACATTAAATGTGTGGTTCTGTCATTCATTTTCAGTTCGAATTCATAATCTCCTGAACCCCTGGTCCATCTTTTACTAATACTTGATATATATGAACTTCAGTCACAAGAGGCTGCACTCGCATTTGGAGCTGTTTGCACCCCAGAGTTTTTTCTGTTTAAAAAGGTATTTATTTTTATTAATTGCTTTTAGTTAGAGTTTTCAAGCATGCTACACCAGCCAAGCCCTTGTTGGAGGGAATAAATTATATGGTCTCGTTTTCCCTCTACTTCTTCCCTCCTCTCCTCTTATAGCTGATTTTCATTCAGGAAGGGTATAATTCTACGTTAGCATAAAACTAACAGTAATTTGATGTTCACCTTTTTAATCATGTTTCTAAATCAATTTAATGTTTCAGGATGGTCGAAGGCCATTTGAACTGGTGTATCATGGTCAATTTGATGATTCCCGTCCCAGTAATAACGTGCCTGTCACTGGAAGGTTACTGCCTCTATTGGCCGAGTTGATTGAATTTATATTCATTTATTTCAATTTAGATGCACATAAAAGATGCACGCATTCGTATCTCTACACGTATGTTTATTGTCCCATTATTAATTGTCTTCAATATATTTCTGCAGAGATCTAAGCCTGGCAATAGATTGTGTTCTTAGTGGTCAGCGAGTATCATCAGTTCAGAAACCAAGGTAGGATGCAATTTTTTGATATTTCATTGGATACCTTTGAAGTTTAGCTAGTGATGATTGCATGCCTAAACCATCTTCTCTGTGCCAAAAGTGTTGGATGCAGTATAAAGTGGCATCCCGGGAACCTGTAATTTTCAGTGGCTGGTCATTGTATCATACTTTTAGGGTCAAAATTTTGTTTTCAGGTGCGCTAAATATCCCTGATATTATTGTTGCATTAAAATCTGACATAAAGTACTGTCTTACTTATTATGCCTCCACTATTTTAATTCATCACTTATTATGTGTGCTTCCAGTGGTTATCTGTCACTTCGATTTTCTCCACTTGCAGAAGGCAATGAGGTTGCTCATCATGTGCATGTTCTCTTAGTATAAGTATGTAACTTAATTAGCTTATACATATTTGTGAATAAATTGAGTTCTCAAATTTTGTAGCATCTATTTGACTTTTTGTTGAAAGACGAATATAAATTATATGAAGGCAAACACGTTTGTCCCTTCTTCTTGATTTTATGATTAGAAAACTGTGGCAACGCTGTGTACTTTCTGGGAGTGTATTATAAGCTGAATCTATATTGAAACTAATGCTGTGTACTGCCTGTACCTTACATTAAGATCAACTGGTCCAAAAGGATATAAGTATATATGTTGATTGTTTAAGACACTCCACCAATTAGGAAGTTCTATAGCATGCACGTGGACTGAGTTGTCGATGCTGAATACGATTATTCAAAACAATGCAAAATTCAAGTACCAAAGTCGGGAAAGTAACTTTTATTCATTTCCTACACAGTGGTGTTTGCTAGTAATTTTCTGTCAATTTCCCGATTGACTTCTGGATTAGACATATCGCCTACAACTTTTAATCACACGGATGCAATGCTATATGCATCTAAACTTTTGGTGACTTTTCCTTTTTGCTACTGTTTCTTGGTGGATTGGAAATTTATAGTACAATTGCTTTCGTAGATTGCAGACAATTGGTTAAAGAGGTGGCTGTTAGCATTTAGGTGTCAGCATGAGGAATTTTTATCTGAAATCTATGCTCCCATGTGTGGTGCCACTTAAGCATGAGCCTTGTTTTCATGGTTAGTGCTTTTGTTAGAGTTGATTAATCACATAACAAGTCGTCAGTGGAAGTGCTGTATTTCTGAAACAGGAAGTAGGCCTTAGATTTTGAGTTTTAACTGTTGGAAAATTGAGTGCTGTGGCCTTAAAATTTGCATGGTATCAACATGATTATCTTAATTAGATTAGTTCGCTTTAGTCCATTGTAAGACTCTTGATTGTCTCCCCTTTTCTTTTTTCTTTTATCTATGAGACATATTTCTACCGTTGTTTGGTATTAAATTCTATTTTTTAAACTGATTGATTTTGTCTTCAGATTTTATTGAAAGCCTGAAGTAGCATTTCCACCTTCTGATGTTTAGACTACTTTACATAAAAGATTAGTTTGATTTAATAGCTTGTCTTCTCTTGTAAGTTTTGTTGCTCAGCTTGTCGGTAATTCCTTTTTGCCTCAACGCTGATGATAGCAACTTTCTAATGGGTTATTATTGTGAATTTTTTTTCAGTTTCTTTTTCATTCAACAGTTTCTTTATATTTCTTTTTAGCAAATTATGTAAATGGATTACTACAAATGAAAAATTTTCCAGTCTGCAGATAGCCTTTGAAATACAAAATATGAAGATTTTAGTTTCAAGTCTTTCAGGAGTCCTTTTATTTGTGTAGGGCTAAAATGGAATTAAAGGTTTTCAACGGAGAAGCCAGATTTGCAGACTGTAATTTGACGAGTGATTACATTATATTACTTGAGGACAATAGTGTGGGAATAAATATGTGTATGGCCTTTATTTCTTCAATGTTTAAATCTTAATTTGTAATCAACAAGACCATGCTTTCTCAATCGACAACAGTCGACACGTCTGAATTATGAAAACCATGGTTTGCCAGGAAGAAAGAAACAATAATTCTATGTATGTTTCTTTCTCATACTTGTGATTAGGGTTTTAGATGAATTGAGGTTCAAGTTTCTTGTATAAAGTTCCATCGTGCATGTGATAGCTCATGTCTGATGGTTGCTTGCAATCTTCTCAATTTGGCGCTTGAAAGGGTTCTGAAAACTATCTGTGGGCCTGAGATTGTTTGGTATCACATAACCAGGAACAATGTATCCTTTCAAGATTATGGGGCATGCGATTTCTTTATCTTTATAAAGATCGATGTTGGCTACTGTTGCTGGGAATTGTGGTCCTTTTGCATCTCTGATTTTCTTGATCTATTTAGGCTTTTATGGCAACCAAGATCATGTCACCACCTAGGCTTTTCCTTGGCCCAGATCCCAACAGACAACCCAATAAGCTCAAAAAAAGCTAAATGTCTTTTTCTCTTGGTCCCCAAATTTGAAAGCTGCCTCTGATAACATGGGGCCATGTTGATTAACATATGTTTGTATTGTAGCACTTTTTTCATTATTGTGTACTTTATGTGACTGATAGTAGCCGTGGAAGCATCTCTCTCTACTTATTAGCATTGACAAAGATAATCTAAGATAGTAATTGTCTAGATAAGATTGAAAATGGAAGATTTAGGTATTGGGTAGTAGAAAGGATCAGTGTAGGCACTTTGTAGTTCTTGATATTCTTCTTGACAGATGAGTTTGATTTTTCTTCTATTTTATGTTGTCATTTAATGCATTTCTTAGGACATTTGAATGTCCTGACTTGGAGGGAACAAAGAAACTCTGTAACTGTGTATGTTCCTTGCTTGGCAATCAGAGAATGCATCATAGTTGTCATTTTCTGTCATTTTTAAACTGCAGGAGTTTACTCTGGCAAAGTTATCTTTTACACTGCACTGCTAATGAACTTGCTATCTTTACAGAGAAATCAGAATAAGATCAAGGAAGTGCCTTGAATTGAATAAAGCCAAAATTTTTCAGAGCAAAACATTTCTGAAGCTCTAGCACTATTGCAATATATCAATCTGTACAAATTATTTTGTTGCTTAAAGAATAATTGTTGAACTAAAAAATATAATGTGTAAGATTTTACAGGACTATGGGCTCATGAAGGCGATTTAATTAGAGGTTCTGATGATCTGGAGAAACTAGAAGAGTGAATTACTGTTTTTGGGTTACTACCTGCTGATAATGGATTACTGGCTGTTCCTCTGGTGAGAAATTTTGGTTTTTCAAAATCCTCATGTTCGTGCCTGATCTCTTTCAGCATTGCCGCTACATCTTTCATGGTGGGACGTTCCTCTGGTGAAGGGTTTACACAGAGTAGGGCCACGCCGAGAACCTGAAGTATTTCTTGGAGTTGTGTGCCTGATCTGAGTAGTAGTTGCTGGTCTAGAATTGTTGTGAATTCTCTTTTTCGTTCTCTCAGCTCTTTGCTAATCCAAGTGACAATGTGAGCGCCGTCAGGAATCCTGTTATCAGTTGGCTGC
>CAODLS011229570.1:0-25720 GCA_948243855.1 Flueggea neowawraea
CATTTAACTGGTGCTCCACCGCCCCCTTCTTTCTCAAACGAAAACAAGTCCATCCCTGAAGTGCCAGCTACACTGTCTCCTGGTGACCAGCCACCTTATTTTATTCCAGGTATGGTCAGATGCTACTCTTTGAATAACTCTCATGTGATATTTATGAGTGATCAATTTGCATCATCTTCAGAGGACCCTATAATGAGTGTGCTAGATCTTTATGCTTATGACTCAATTTGCATCAGGAGATCTTTGGAATAAATTATCAAGGCACATATCTTGATTTTCTTGCTAGTTTTACAGACGAACAGCAAAGATCTCACTTTTGGACCTTCTCTAGAAATAATTTTTCATTAGAAATTAGTTAAATGTCAAACACTTATATTCAGCAAGTCATTTGTTCTATGGCACTTAACCGGATTTTTATATTTGATAGTCTCATCTTCAAACTTCTTTCAGATTATGTCCTCAGTTCAAATAGGAAAGAGATGAAGCACAATAGCATTAACCGTTTTGTCATGTAAGTAGTGAAATAAGAATGAACATTTGTAGGAAATTTCCTGTTAGCCAAAGCAGCACTCTTCCTTTTTTTTTTTTAATCAGGAGCGCTCTTCCTATTAATTTTGAAATTTCGGTTTAGACATAATCTAAGTGCTTTTATCATACTGTGGGGCTATGAACAAGCAACATACGGTATGTTGCAGCAATCACAATATCATTTAGTTCTGTTGTCATTGCCAAATCATATGTTTTCTCTGATGATAATTTTTCTGTCTCCATGTACAGAGGGATTCCAAATTGGACAAATAACATTTGAAATGTCATTGAATGTCAACTACTCAGATCTGAGGCTTCACATCACAGAACTTACTGAATTCATTGCTAAGGATTTGAGCATCAACATTTCGCAGGTTAGCTAAATTTCGTGGAAGTTTTGTGAACATGACTTGGTTGTAGGTCAGAGCTAACTTTTCAAGTTGTGAAATGGGAGTTGAAATCATGTATTATGAATCATCTAGGATTTTCCGGTCTTCTTTTCTTTTCTTTTTTTTCACCACTTCATTTTTACATTATAGGCCGATTGACTATAGTACATGCCTTCAGGTCCATTTGCTGTATATTACACCAAAAGGAAATGAATCACTTATCGGATGGGCAATAGTCCCTTCAGGACCAGCCAAAGAGATTTCTAATGCTAATGCCCTTGTAAGTTTAAATTTATAGGATCACACTTCTTGACTGTAAAATTTTAGAATGGTTTGATTGATGTTTTCAGCTTGACTGTAGAGTATAATTGCACATATTGCTGGACATCGCATGCCACTACCTGATACTTTTGGAGCTTATCAGTTAGTTGGCTGGAAAGTAGAACCTCCAGTAAATCGGTAGGGTACTACATTACTTTGTTGAGTGTCATTGTGGCAATTGACTTGAGCAGGGATAAATAAATACTCCATAATATTCTCGGCATACAAAACTATGACTTCTGCATCTTGCAGTCGTTGATACAAAAATGATCCTTTTGCTATTGAATGTCTTTTTCTTTTTTTTTGGTGCTTATTTATGTTTTATTCATTCTATTACTTTTTTTTGTATGTAACTTCTAATTTAAATCATGCAGGACGTGGTGGGAGCGATATATGTTAATAGTTTTAGCTGTTGCTGTTACTTTGATTATAGGGTTCTCAGCTTGTGGAATTTGGTTCATCTGGAGACGCAGACAGCAAGCGATGAATGCATATAAACCTGTCAATGCCGCTGTCCCTGAGCAAGAATTACAGCCGCTGTAAACCGAAGGCTTGTAAATATACGGTCTTGCATTTTGTCATACAAGTTACGCCTGCAGTTCGCTGCCACAAAAACTTCATTGATCAAAATATATGTTTTTTAGTCAAGTGCAGATATGATCTTTTGAATGTTTTATTGTTTTGGTTATTAATAGGATGGTACAGATTGTTTTGCTTTCTATATAAATCTGTACTGTAACATACGAAATTGATTGAAAGGTTGATCAACAAGGCCGAATACATCAAACTTGTTCTTCTTTATAATTGTTGTCCGATAGAATCCCCGCGGGTGCTAAATTTGCTACTTTTCAAGCTGCTTCATATCATAACAATACTCGAACTAAAACGCTTCTTCATATTAAGACCACTCAAACTCCAGACACAGTTAGTTTAATTGCTTTCTTCAGCAGCTGTCTGAAGTGAACTACTTCTGAACAAAAGAAGAATCAAGGATTATCAGAATTTTTTAGCAAATATATAATGCACCATTAAATAAAGAAAGGATACCCAATTCAATACATATAAATATTTATTTCAATCAGTAATATTTTAAATATTGACATTCCACTCACGTTTAATTTAACATTTAATTATATAATATTTCAATAAACAGCTTTTTCAATTCTTTAATGGGAAGTTTTTCATTATGGTACAAGTTATTTGCCCAAATGTGATCATGATTTTCGTCAAAAAAAATTGAGGCCTATTGGGGAATTTACTTTCAGTTAATTTATTTTATATTTCTTTAAAAAAGAGTTGACAAATCAAAATTGAAGACCGAAGTCAATCCCAAGTCCAAACAAACTTGCGCTGCACCAAAAATAAAACAATATTGAATATTGTTAATTAATACCAAAAACATCGCATGAAATAAGTACGTAATGACGAGAATGTCCCCACCGTCCAACAGTGCCCCCGCAATTACCAAACTCCAACAACTCTCGACTCTCACACCAACCCACTTCAGATTTGTCCCTCCGCCTTTGTTACGCGCCACCGCCAAACCACCGAGCTACCTCCCTCTTGCGGTGCGAACTTCGCCTTTCGTGAAGCCTTTCTCTCCTGGGTAATTTATTCTGGTGTTCTTTTTCTATGTTTTAGGTTTTTAGGGTTTTGTCTATTACTCTGTTCAATCAACCTTTCATCCGAAGTGGTTTGGTTTATTGAAAACGTGAAAGAAACTTGTTAGTTTAAAGACTTTATTTTTATTTATCGAAGAGGTTGGATTCTGTGTTTTCCTTTTAAAGTTTAACAAAGATGGAATTTGTGTTCTCTTCTGTGGTTTTTAATTGTCTTTGATGCTGAATTGATCATGAATGACTCAAGAAAGCCGCAATTCCGTACTATTTGCGATTTTATGTGTTGTGTGAAATTGTTAATTGGCTTTGTTGTTGCTTGGATTATAATTGTAAATTGTGGGTGATGATATTTAACTGATCTTTGGATTATTTTGGTGAAGGCGAATGTGCATTGTTTGTCTGGGACGGTTAGAATGGGTCCCGATTTGGAACTGAAAGAGAAGTCAATTGGGAGGTCAGAAGGTTTGGCTGCTAAAGAGAATGGATGTGCACCTAGGAATCCTGAAGACAGGCTTATGCAATGCACGAATAATTATGAGGACAGAAACTTTCTTTTAGAGACTTTTGACGATGACCAGCATAAGGTACAGAATGGTAGTGAGGATGTGGAAGTTAATATAGTTGAGTGTACAAATTGTGGTGATGTTGAACAAATTCAATCCAGATGTGATGATGCAACGGAGAGCATGAGTTCGTTCGGTGACACAAAATCTGGGGCGGAGAATGGTTCAGTTTTTAGTGATTTAGAAGTTGAGTCACAACCATGTATTAATGATAAACCAACGTATATATTTGATGGATATGGTGATGCATATCAGATGAGGTAATTGGTGGCCAAAGTGAATTATTTTGTCTGTACATTTGTACTCTTCTCTCCATATATCTATGGCTGGAAATTGATAAAATTTAACATGTCGATATACCTTGTTTTACTTAAGGTGTCCTTAGACTCTGGAATTATCATGTTAAATGTTTTTTTTCTCTCGTCTATACATTCCAAAAAAAAAAGAGTGCATCGCTAAATACCACACAATGTGATGTTTTCCTTGGTTTTCTGTGTCAAAATTCTTTCTACTTTTCAGGCATGAAAAGCTCCTCTCATCCTTGTATCTCACTTTTTTTTTTCTTAATCTGGTGATTGGAGGAAGTAGTTGCAGGATCTAATTTTTGAATCTGTCTTATGCATCTCTCATTGATGTTTATTTTTCAGAAGGAAAAAGTTGACAGATCATTGGAGAAGATTTATTCGTCCTCTTATGTGGCGGTGTAAGTGGGTGGAGTTGCGCATAAAAGAATTTCAAGCCCAAGCTCAAAAGTATGACAGGGAACTTGCTGAAAATGAAAACAGAAAGCAGTTTGACTATGAATCGTTTCTGGTTCAAGGATTTGATGCGAAGTCAATGCCTTTTTCTAGTTGCGAGCGAATGAAGAAAGTCATGAAGAGGAGAAAAAGAACAAAGATTGAAGAAACAGTTGACATAGATTCATATATGTCACAGCATAACCTGTTTTCCTACTATGGTAACTACCCTTCTGGATTGTTTTTGTGATGAATTGAGACGTGCTCATCACAAATAAATATTTTTTTGTTCTCTTTTCATTTTGATTGTGTTTCTGTTTTGACCAGAGAATAAGAAGTCTGCTAATGATGGTGTGTACGTGGGCGAAGATTATGGCAATCTAGGTACAAAGGAATAATTTTGTTCTGTTTGGTGATTATAGCATAATATAAACAAAACAGGTCTCCATGCATATTGCAACCATGTCTTACTCGTTCTTTTATTTTCATTACACTTTTTGTTTAGTTTTTACATAACAGAAAATTCTGTTTTAGAAAAAAAAAAAGCTTAAGGATTTATGACTTTGGTTTTATCATGCAGTAGCTTTCTGGGATGGGAAAGCGCACATGAAAATGCACTTTATTTATTTTTATAATGTTACATTGATGTGATTTTACAGAAAAGACAAGGAATGACATTGATGAATTTGGATTTCAAGATGGATGGGGAGAACTTGAGTCAAAAGGTGATGATAATATCCGTGAATTATTCCTAAGGACGATTGACACCCTGCAATTGCAAGTCTGTAAGTTGAAGGCGCGAATTGACAAGGTGGTGAATGATAATCCTGGGAAATTCTCTTCTCGTAATAGACTGAGCTTACCTGCAACATGTGAAGCATTGACCAGTTCTGAACAAAATCCTAATTCCCCTCTGGAAAATGGAGACAGAGTGCCTGTCCAATCTCCATATACTCAGCATATGTCCAAGGCCGATGTGGGAGGTCTCCTGCCTGAAAGCATAGTTTCAAGCCACGAAGGGGCCAACCCTGTTTCAGATATAATTGAGAACTCTATTTTGCCTCAAGTTGGTGTTTCTTGTGAAAGTGTAAGTTTTATTGGTGAAAGCTTCAAATCTGTTTCTCCCATACTGCCTCCCACTCAATCCCACTCACTCTTGAAACGAAGTATATTAATAAAGATTGTTACCTGTGGTTGTCAATTGTCATGTTGATTCATGCCCTTGTATTTGCAGAACGAGGAAGGAATTCTGATACATAATCAGGCAGCAAAGGAAGAAATACATAGCTTAAAAAATTTTGGAGGTCAGCTTACAGAGAATCCTCAGGTACCAACCGAGAAGACGACAGTCCAGACTTCGGAAGCCAACTTGTTAACTGAGGAATTTATAGCTCGTGTCCATTTTGGTGGGAAGACTCTTCCAAAATCTAGGACCAATGTTTCTACTGGCAAGAGAAAGCGTGGAAAGAGAAAATCCGCCGGTGGACGGAGATGAAAATCTACGGTTTAGCCAGATTAAATAAAGTTTTGGAATATTTGGTCATAGTATATCCCAAAAGATAGGTTGTTAGAATGATAACTGTACATGTTGCTGGTTATTCTATTTCTGACATGTAATTATATGTGCATTCTCTTGATTCTTCCTCATGTTTCTTCCGGGACGAAATGGTGTTCATTCTATAGTTCTCTCGCTGTGCCATGTGATATTGTCGGCCTGTTGATAGATCTCCACTATTATTTTTTTTTGGTTGGATGTTCATGTGCTTCTTTTTCCTTCCTTTATCTGCCACTGCAAGTGCTCTTAACATAGAGAAATAGAGACTTTTGCAAGTCAACACCAAACGCAGCAACTTTCCCTGGCACCTATTTAAAGCCAACGGCTATTTCGAAGTTAGGAATCATGATGATAGGAAGCCAACGTTAAACTTTTTGTGAAACATGATGATAGGTTCTTTTCTTGCTAAAAACCCTTGTCATTCCCTTTTCCTTGGCATCTTTCATTTCTCTTCCATTTCATTATATAGTCGCTCCTCCATTGAAGCAACCTGCAATTGACACAGAAATGGGGATGTTCATGAGTTCCATGGGAGGTTTGTGATTTTCCATGTCCCTCCTCCATCGTTATTGTCTCCTTAAAGTGGGCCTTTTTGTGATTTTTTATTTACTTAGGCTAAAGAGAGATTCATGTTTGTATAAAATTATTAACCATCATGAGCTATATCTGCTTTTAGCCTTGCCTTCTACTCAGATGTTAGGCTTTGTGATGGGAACACTCCACAAACAATTTATGGACAAAGAAATCACCAACTTGGAGCAATTCCATTGTGCTGTTCTTGATGTCTTTAAGTAAGTTTACTCCACTGTTATTTCTTTTTGTAATAAAAGTAGTTGAATCCTGAATCTCAGTTAACAATGTACACACCTAACACCTTGAACCAGCCCTAAGTGGCTCATTTCAGTGTTATTTACAAGAAAGAACTGAAAATCGACAGATGTTAATCAAATCGTCTCTGGTTTATGCCCTTGTATAGAACCTTTTTTTTATCATCCATGTAACTGATGCGGGTAGACATGCTCTGCGACTGGTTGATCATGCAACAAGGATTTTCTTTGAAAAAAGAAATCAACTTCATAGAATTCCTTGTAAGATTCTGCATATTAACCTGTGAAACAACTTTTACACAGCACATTCAACTCAGCTTTGCCTGGTAAGCATTACGATGTACCTTCGAGACAGGACGTAGAGGTTAGTAATTTTTTTCTTCAATCATCAATGTAATTTTGACTTGGAATTCCCTCATAAGCCGGAACTTTATGAACAGACATGCTTTAATGAATGGATAAATGCTGGGAATCCGGAAAAGAAGAAGGAACGTTTCGTGAAATTCATTAAGGACAGAGTATTTCTGAGTAAGCTAGATGACCCTACAATGCTGATAGGTATAGTAACTCCGCCAGCAGCCATGGCAGCCAAGAGAGCAGGAGAGAATCTGTCACAACTAAAGATGATCAGAGTCATTCCTGACGTCATATTTGTGCCCTCTGCCGCAACTCTTGCACTCATCACTGCCAAGCTCACCAGAAGAATGTTTGTTGGAAACATTGTTGCTGCTGCAGGTGGCGGCAGCGGCAGCGGCGGAGCCAAGGGTTTATCTCATGAATCATCTATGGAAAAACCTGCTTCTGACAGTAATACTGCTTCTACATCATCTAGTTCTTAACTATTTCCATGGCTTCAACCACCAACATAACTTGAAAATCCAGTTATGCTAAATGTAAATTTTTTTTCTTTTTTGTTTTAAGTTTGTGCATGTAGAATTACACACATGCTTGTAAAGATATGGGAGAAAAAAAAGAAAATTTTATTACAAAGAATCAATTGAAGTGAATCATGCAGGAGCATAAGGTAACTTAAAATAGGATCTTAATAAACATGTTATTCTTAGAGTGCTAAAGAAGAAATAGCTTAATTGTTACAAAACAGAAGAAAAATGTTGAAACAATCAAGGGCACTTGGGCTTGCCCTTGGAGTTGAGTTTGTCTCTGTAGCAAGGGCATTCTGACTTGTTTCCAACAGTTCCTGAAGGGATACACTTGCACTGATTACAGCAGATTCCACAGTACTTCATGCAACGGTCCTTGTAACCTGCTTTGTCGCACCTATTTCCACATTTAACGTCGCAAAAACCTGTCCATGCATAGTTACCATGACACTAGTTAGTTTTAACTGCACATATTTGTTAATTGAGGTAACTTTAATTTGTGCATTAATAAGATGTTGAAATGAATGAGTAGTGAGACTTATATCTTACTTGGAGGAGGAGGAGGATGTGCAACTGGAGAAGGGTATGGATAGGCTGTAGTGATCTGAAGTAGAGATGAGCATAGAATCAGTGAAAGAAGAAGGAAAATTGAAAATGAAAGCTTCATTTTCGTATAGTGGAAAAGAGATTCGAGCGTAATTGATAAAATTAATTAGAAAACTAGCTTGAAAGTGACGACCTTGACAGGAGTTCAAGCTGGTATATATAGCGGTCTAGCGACCAGAGTGGAGTCCAGTAAGAATAAACAATAAATAAAGAAAATGTAGTACAGCTTCATCACAGGCTGTAACAAGAAGGTATCTGATGTAGTTGGTGGAAACCAACACTTGCAACTATGTACTTCACAACAACAGGTGATACTAGCAGAGCAGTTCCAGAGTGCTTTAACCAAGCCAAAGGATTATGTTTGAATCTCAATTGACATATGTTTTCTTGAGCTTTATGTATTGTATATGAACGAATCTGATCATGTTTTGGTTGGGACCGTGTCATTATGTCCTAACGTTGATGAGGTTTGACTCACGTTAAGTTCAATTAGCGAAAGAGGTTTGTATGATCATGTCTAACAAGAGCTGCAATTACTCGTCGTCCTCTTTTCTTTCTTTTGCCAAAAAAAAAGTATGTAACTTAGGAAGGTTTATCATGTTAATGATAACACTGCAAATTGTTTATTTCATTGCTTGGACACTACGTTTAAGTTTTCATAAGTTTTTATTCTATAACTTTGGTTTCCGAATCAATTCACTCCTAGTTTAATTACAATTCACATGCTAAATGCATGTACCATACCAACTAGGATTTGTCGAGCTACAATACTAAAGCTCAGTCGACTTTGGTTCTAATATGTTGTCATCGAGAATTTTCTTTTTCTGGTTTAGCCTTGCAAGCTGAACATGTCTATAGAAGATTAATATTTTTTTTCAATTTTATATCTAGATATTTTCTTGAAATTTGATGCTCAAACTCGAGATCTTTAACTCCATCACAGCTTTCGATGATAAATGGTTTGGCTTTTACATACCCGTTGAGTTGAATAGCACTTGGAGGCATATATGGTTGGCCTGAAAATAATCAATTGGCAATAATAAATTAACAGGCAGACCACCATATATTTGAGTAATTTTAATAAGGTGGCTCTTCGTTCCCGATGCTTGCAGAGTTGTTATATATGCATCAACACCAGTCGGTGACTGCTTCTCCTTCATAGATTATTCAATTTCCCACTCTGCAAGCTGTGATGGCTTCTCCATTGCAACCCACTTGCATTTTTTTCTCTTTTCTTTTCAATCTAGCATGGCAAGATCTATGCATACATAATTAAAAAATTGTTTGAGACCTCGAAACAAAAGAGAACAAAGTTATCAAACTCAGAGAAATAGAATCAAAATGGAAAATACAGGCCGTGACTTCAACTTGTACAGTTGTTCTTATGTCATTAACAGTGTGACAGGAAGGGGTGTGAAACTTCCTGGAAACCTGAGTATGTTCATGGCTTGATAAAAAATCCTAAAGAAAGATGTCCGAAGGAAATGGATACCTTGGAGAGAGGAAAACGTCAGAAAACTGCATGCACTGTTGATCAGAATGGTAGTATCAGGACAGAAACAACTATTCAGTCAAGGCCAGAAACTACTAAAAAATGGACATGTTCAACTCTAAATAACCATAACTTTACAAATTCCAGCCACTAGGTCTGAAATTACAAGACACAGCTCATTCACTAGCAACTGGACCGAAACTGTCCGGCGCTGTAATTTTCTTAGCTAAAAGATCAAGCACTGTAGTTTAAATACATGAGTAAGTACAGACCTATATACATGGTAGATTTTGATGTGGATAGATGTCAACCTCCCAGACTGCAGAAAGAACTTACATGATGACTGCGATGGTGATCATTTTCGTAGTCACCAGAAGCAAGCAAGTTAACCTGCATAACAACCACAATGATATCAGCAGTGAAGACGCCCCATGATGAACTCATCTGAATGACAAATAAATGGGTATGAAAGCTAAGCTACCTTGATGATTTCTAAATTGGAGCTAAGGCGCTTTGAGGCTGTTAATACACTCATGTGAAACATCTGCTTTCAAGGAAAAAGTTCAGAAAAGGCCATAGTCACTAAAATTTTAAGAAGAGTCGTTCTTTCAAAGAAAAAAAAATCATATGCAAAATGTCAGAAGGCATAGATATTCTGGACAGTGGTTTCATCTGAAACCAACAAAAAAGAGGGGGGGGGGGGGGGGGGGGTGACCGAGAAAACCGCGGAATTTCTTACTCGATTCATAAACATGATACCAGACATGGCTTGAAATATTTTCCATTTAAGTACTACACATAACAATTTTTCACAAAACTTACCCTGAAAGAATCACCCCTCAAGGACTGTACAAAGACAGGATTTCCTGATTCCATATCCTACACACAAAAAAAAAAGCCGTCAATATCTTAACTCTCTCCTCAAGAGAATGGACATCCGAAGTATGGAAACATTTATAGATATACTTCAACTATATAATTTTTACCTCCACACAAACATCCTTAAGTCGTCTTCCAGTTTGAGCACAGCAGACATGTACAACATGTTCATCTGAACTCCCACTGATGACATAGTCCCTACCATTCATGTAATATGATCGGGTATAGTTGTGACCACTGCCCGTTGAAGCTATCTCAAAATTCATGCATAGTCTGCCATCTGCTGCCGTAAGTTGCTTAACCTGAAATAGTTTTCCATGACTATTAGATTTGTCGACATGTTGGAATCATCCATAGACACTATATAGTTAATTAATGGATTAACTGGCGAAACGGAGATATGAAATCTTGTAGACAATTATACACATTTTGATTGGAACGGGTTGCAGAATAATCAGAATTCATTCACTCGTTAACTTGGGAGTACCTAATAATATATATAGGATTAGGAAATACCTCATTGTCAATAGCTGATACAAGCAGATAAAGATCATCAGGGGAAAAGCAAACCATCACATTTCCTCTTGAACTTGATGTTACGTAGCATGGCTGTTGTGCTTTCTGTCTCAAATCCCACAGTTTGACATCATGGTCAAATGACGAGGTCGCAAACAGGAAGGGGGAAAAATGAGCAAATTTTGCAACGTTAATGGGCTCTCGATGCATATCAGTGAACAGTTGTAAACATGATCCTGTGTTGATGTCATACAGTGCTACATCTCTAGAGTACCCACTGGCAAGGAACAATTCATCTGTTGAATTGGCATGAACGGAAGTCAATTGCTGAAATTCATCAAAAGTGACCACTCCAGTACCAGAACACATATCAGCAACTTTTGGTAGCATGTGATTGATGTCAAACAACTTCAAGCAACCATTATCTGAACCAGCAAGCAGCTGCTCAACTCAAATAGAAGGCTATTAGCAACATCCTATATAGTGTACTATATATTACCAGTGGCCAGTCATCTTTTTATCTCTTGATTAAGAAACATCTCTACATATCAAAGAATTTCTAATCGGATTTATTTTTTGAATGCCATTCAATTTTGTAAGGAGACATACCTACCTGAAATTGGTATTATGGCATTAGATGCTTAATTGTAATTGCATACCTTCAATGGATGCTTTTTGAGCCAGCATAGCCCCAGAACACTGTCCATAGTTACATCAAATGGAATGTAACCAACAATTTTCCCATTTTCATGATTGATGACAACTATTTCACCATCCAGAGTCCCCAAAACCATAAGGCCAGAATCAGATGGATGATATTCAAACTGCCTCGTGCGAAGCTTCTTACCTCCTGCTCCTCCATATTTAGGGCTATAGACATTCAAGGGCTGCAAGAGTGGCCATGCAGCAGACCCAAGTTTGGCAGCACTAAGAGACCTTTGGTAAAAACTTTGGCTCTTTCCATAACTTTGTGGCTGCGTTTGCTTGAAAAACGTTGGTTGGTGATTCCCACTTTTCCCCATCTCACGCTTCTTCAGAAGACTAAGAACACTTTCTCTATGCTGTCTGTTATATGGCAAGAACTCGTAGTACTTTGAAACTACAGTCCGAGACATTTCCCTGTCAGTACTTGTGATAGACAAATTGTCCAAAACCTCCAAATGGGGAAATGAAGCAACTATATACTCCCTGTAATGTTTTTCAAAGCATATTGGAGAAGGATGATTCGAAACATAAGTCTTCAATGTACCAATACCATTCTTCAAATCCCATGTGCGCAAGGTTGCAGAAGAATCAAATTTCTCTCTGATCTACAGTTCAGGAAGAGAATCCTATTAGACAGATTAAAAGAATTTCATTAACAATAGTATATAATTAGACTGTCCTAATTATCAAGCATATGCTTACGTCTCTCGGTAGGTTTGCATGCCTGCTGACACCGGCTGATATTTCCATCATACTTATTTTCTGAAGGCAGCTCTCAAATTCAGCCTCACTAATAATTGATGAGTCTGAAAGAAAAAGCATCTGTCCATATGACTCGACAGTAGAAACTTCCATTGTAGAATCTCCACTACTAACATGTGGAACTTTAGTGACAAGTACCTCACCGGAAATATTTGCCTTCCCACCAATTGATGCAGGACAAGGACCAGTGTGCTTGCAACACAAGCATTTTTGAAAGCGCAGTTCCAGTAAAGAGGGAAGTTTTGAGAGGGCAGCTGTGGTCGTCCACAGATTAGCAATTCTGGTCTCACATAATGAAAGACGCATAAGATTTGGCATGCATGAAAAACAATCCTTTTGCAAGCTTGATATTGAAGTGCAGAAATCCAGATTCAAAGTGTGTAATTGCAGAAAGCTTCCATCCATGTTCAGCTTAGTGATACACGTAGCTCTCAAGTTTAGAGTGCAACAAGATAAACCACCATGACATAGATCCCTGGAGAAATACCCATTCAAGTAGCATTAATAAAAGGCAAAACTATAAGAAGAAGATATTATACAAGTATTAAAATATTATACCAGTGTTAAAACCCACCACAAAAGGTCTTCTCCCAGCGATATGTCACTGATATCAACTCTTCGGAGCTTTAGATTGACTGCACACAACAACAACATGACAGACTCTGCACTCAAATTGCTATGTGCTCCTTCAAATATGTTAATTGCATCAATGTCAGAATAGTCCATTGCAAGGAATAGATCCATCAGGGGCAAAATATCATCTTCGTTTAGTTGATCAAGTAAAACCTCAATGCTGCAATTCTGCAGGCAGGATTTTTGAATTTTGGCCTGCATAATAGAAGTAACATTTTGTTAATATTACACTCTGCATGTTTACAAAAAAGTATTAGTGTTTAATATGCAAGGTTCTGAATTTAAGCATAAGAAAGAAAATTGAGCTTAATGTTCCAAGCCAATGGGTAAAAGGCGATACAGTTCATTAATTTATCAAACAAAAAAAGGCCACTGATTATTCTACAGCTTTGAAAGAACGGCCCGCCATTAGTCATGAACCTCATGAACCTTCATTACTAGATGTTCTGAGATCCTAATTAGGCCCTTGCTATGAGTAGTTACACTTAGTAATTCTCTAAATAAACCATTTCTTAATCATTACATAATTATTGCAGCAGCAACACATTGCAAAGTGCTTCTTTAGCTCATTTAGTCAACAAATCAAGAAGTAAGACGAAGTCAAACAAGAAGAAGAAATCAAGCAAGAAAAAATCCAGATTTTAAATAATCTGCTTATTTTTTAATGTTTCAAATTCTGATTAAGTTTTGATTTAAGTCAAATTTGTGTTCTTATTGTTAGGAGAAAATCTCTATGGAGATAATTATGTAAGCCTATAAATAAGAGTTGGATAAATGAAACAAGTAGACCAATTTCTAGTCTCTTGAGTGCTCTTTCTCTGATTCCTTCAGATCTCTATGACCAGATCAATCACTAACTAGTTGCTGTAAATATCTCCTGCAACATTCACTGGCCTCCATTAGTTTGCTCCTGTTCATGTGTCACTCTTAGCATATGGACATTCAAAAACTATATCTTTTGACTATCAACAGCTTTATTTTTTTTCTTTATCATGTCTTTCACAGACGAGCGGTTCTTTCACTTCTAGTTGATATCTTATCTGATAAACATCAGGAAGGAAAGGCAGGTAAATAATAACTACAGTAAAGGAAGTCCTAATTTCTCCTTAGATAAGTATATACACAATGTAGAGCTATGACAGTTAAAGTATATATTGAAATAAAATACCTGCAAAAACCACTTCAATACGGCACTGCTGGGAAGCACTTCATGCTTCCTACAAGAATCCAGGTACCTACCATCAACAAGGGTTTCCATTAAAAATTATCAAGATCTCAAAAGAAAGGATGCAAAAAGCTTCTTCCATGCTGGCATGAATAAAGGCATATCAAGTGATCAATAATCTTCGGTAATTCATGGTCTAAGTGACGTGCATTGTACAGTCAGAATTTCTGAGTGTATTCTATCCTCCAAAATTAATTTCTACAAAAAAAAAATATCTAGAAATCATTTCATTTACGTTTTGTGCAACTCCCAATTTGAAGATAACTGGTGAGTGAAAAGGTACTTTTCTGTTCAAAGTTGTGCAGGAATGTAACTTCACAAGCACACTAGCATGTCAATCTCGTTTATTCAAGCGCCGCATAATAAATCAACAAAACAAGGTAAAGTAAGCATCGTAGTGAGTAATATATGCAAGATTTGATGAAACTTTTGTTCATTGAGGCCAAAAAAATTAATGCTTTTAGCTTGTGAGGTATCCACCAATGACCGAAACTTTTTGGCTAAACTAAACAAAACCTTAAAAATGTAAAAGCTTCATCAAAAATTTGCTAGAAGCAATTCTACCGTTTACTACATGAAATATAAATTAACCCACGAGTCCTCTTCAAAATTCACTTTCATGATCTTGCATTGAAAATGCCGGAAACAATGAAATGCAAGCTAAACCCAGAAACCAAAAGAGAGTAAAAAACACGTACCAATCTTCCAAGATGGAGAAATCCATGGAGAAAATGGAGGAAATTATTACAAAGCTTGAAACTTTGCTTCTTGGCCTTAAGATTTCACTGCAGCAGCGAAGCCAATTTGTGTTCCTGTTGGGAAAGTTACAAACTTTCTTGTATAAAACATGACGAGGAAGTTTCCGTATGTTGTCCTATAAGCGAAGTGTCTTCTCAGTCTGAAAACACACATGTCCATTACACACATTATTTCAGATAAGCACCAGCAACAGAAGCGCTCACCACACTTTAATATCTGTCTCTGGTCCACACCTTTGTGGGCTCTTGCCTGAAAATGATATGTGTTCACTAGGATCTACAAAAGATTCTGAATTTCATAAATTTTTTAATTCACACGTTATTGACATTGTGATAAAAACTTATGAAGAAGTGTGCTTTGGTAAAGTGTGAATAAAGAAAAAGGAAATAGAACCAATTAGAGTTTTTACTAAAATTATAGGCAATAAATTGAAAATGACATTTAACAGGTCCAGTTTTCATTGAAGATGGTGGTCTGGTCTTATTTCAAGTGGGATTTAATTATTAGATACGTATTTATGATTGCTAAACCATCATTATTATCCGTATCATTGTTGAAGCAAGTAAGACTACGTCTTTTGTAATAATAAAACTGAAAAATTACCCATTTCAAAGTCAAAAAAAATCATTTTTTTAGTAAAGTAAGAAAGATTATATGCGCCAGCACAACTGATTTGGGGACAACTTTCCGGAGAAGAAGAAGAAGACGAAATGTGGGTTTAAGTGAAATTAAACCCAAAGCCCACTCGCCTCAGTTGATAACTAATTTTGGTTTATGGGTCTGAAACCACATCTAGCCCTATCTCAACTTCTCATTCTCTTTTCATGCGAAAACAGACATAAAGATGAGAATGTAACTACGATTCATCGTATGTTCAACAGAATTTATGAAGTTTTAACCTATTTATCAGCTTGAAAGCAATTGATTGATCTTAAGAAAACCTCTGATGGCAACCTCAAACGCCGCCACCTGCAAAACTGTGTACTTCTCTTTCAGGCATAGTACTTCCGGTCATTCTCTTTATGGGTTGGATATTCTTGTGCTAGCAAAAGAAGACGGTAATTGGGTGGTAACCTCTGACCTCTCCAACCTTACTTCACCATATTCCTCCTATTAAAAACATCGAAACAACATGGGATGTGGGAAATTAGGTTCCAAGTTATATATCCTTGGAGGTGTTTCATGGCCTGAAAATAGTAAAGGCGAACCAACCTATAACTGAATACCCAAGAGATGTACTGGTCTATGATCCCGCTGGCCCTGATCCTGTGAATCGAGCCACCCAAGGTAAGAAGATGAATTGCGGCAAATTTTATCCCCTTATGTTCGAAGTGAATGGAAAGTGGTATTTGCTTGGGAGTCACGAATCTTTCAATCATCTACAGTTTGTGCTGATTCCTACCGCCCTGATCCCTATTAACGCTACTTCAATGTATGTTAAGAGTGAAATGCCTGCATCTAGAGACCTTCACTATCACTATACCGTTCAACAACCTTGGTGATTTCGCTAGCTGTAATGTCATAAGCAATGAGACACGGCAAGACAAGAGTGTTATGATATTTTGGAAGAAAGTAGGCATCTTGTAAATGACCATGACCATAGTATTTTGTTAAATTAAAGACTGTCTTGAATCTTGATCTGAGGTGGTGTAAAGCTTGCATTTGTGTCAATATCTGGTAATATACATCACAAACATTGCTCTAATTTCCGTAAAAACTCTTTTCAATGGCCAGTAAGTAACAAGCAAGTAAAGAATAAAGCCAAGGAGACGAAGAAAAGCAGAGAATCCATGAAAGTGCAATGTCAAAAGAAAATAAAGAGCAGAGAATCCACGAAAGGAAGTAAAATGAGAAACTTGAAAAGGTGAAAATGTCTCAGATCAGATCTCTCTGTCCAAAGAATACAAGCAAATGCGTGGTTGATCCCAATACAGAAAAAAACAGAACACACACTCACTCGCCACAAGAAGACCATAATTAAATAAATACCATCAAGAAAACAAATGGGTAATAATTAAATTAAAAATAAACAAATCGTATCAACTGTGAGTACTGACTGGGATAAGCCAAAAGACCAAAAAATAATAATACAACTCTAGCTAGATCAGCGACATGATCCATGCTCCATGGTGGAACTAGTAACAATCTCTCTCTCCCTCTGTCTCTGTGTGTGTGTGCCTCTCTAGACAATCAATGCCATCAATGCACATCCCAATGCCACTCCTACTATCTTCCTTGCGCTCATAATTGTTTCTGCTCCGCTCTGCATCCACATCCAAACACACCCTTAATTAGAATTAATCCTGTTTCATCACATTTAATCCAACACAGCTGATTGTTTTTCTTATTATTACTGCGAGACGAAGTGTTATTGTTAGACATTTTAGTAATTTTAATATTTAAACTCAATTGGTTTAACAGCTAATTATATGCCTACCTTCCTATATATGAGTCAAATAATTTCAGCGTTGATTATTAATTGAAGGAACCGATGTTGTTGCGTTGATCTCACGCGCTTCAACTATTGCGTGCCTCAGTACGGCCGGGACCAACAAGGCAACAACCCCCACAGCTGCAAACGAGGAACACTAAAAAGCTTCCTCTGTGAGCGTCAACGACACGGTGAAAGCAGTGCACACACGGAGCACGAGATCCACCCGCTCATTGTAGCAAACTCCAGGATTAATTCACTACAATGCGCCTAGCGCGCAAAACTAGTTACCCGCTGTTTCTCCTTTTCAAACACAAACAGATCTCTACATTTTCCGTTACTACACACCTAGATCTGGACGCACATTACACTCTAGCGCACGTTAGAACACAACAAGAGCCAAAAAAGTAAATGAAAGAAGTGAGAAGCTTACGTCATCAGCAACACATGGAGTAGGAGAGTTAATGTCAGAGCTGCTGGGTCCAGGAGCCTCCGTGGGAGGTGCAGGGGGCCCATCAAGTCTGGAGACGGAGCCGGAGAGGCAGCGTGCTTCTTCTTGCTAGGAGCCGGAGCTGGAACCTCGGGGGTAGTAGGAGCCGCCACTGGAGCAGGTGGTGCTTCCGCAGGTGGAGAACTCACCGCAGTAGCAACAGGAGCCGGTGTCGGTGGAGACTGCACCGGAGGAGAGCTAACAGGAACAGGAGCTGGAGGGGCGCTCACTGGAGTAGCAGCCGGTGGAGGAGTAGCCACAGGAGTAGCAGCCGGTGGAGGAGTAGCCACAGGAGTTGCCGCCGGAGGAGGAGTAGCAGCGGGAGTGGCCGCAGGCGGCGAAGAGACGGGAGAGGCTACGGGGGCAGGAGATTTGGGCTTAGAAGGAGATTTAGCGGGAGCGGTGACAGGGGCGGCAGGGGTGGCGGGGGAGGGTTTGGGAGATGCGGCGGGAGACTGGCCGCCGACGGTGGCGACAATGAGGCATAGCGAAGCGAGAGAAAGTAAGCTTCCGCGATCCATCGGAGAGAGAGTAGAGAGAGAGAGAGAGAATTTGTGAGTGTGAGTGAGGGAGAAGTGGGAAGTGGAGGAACGGGAGAGAGCGTACATAAAATGTAACGGACAGGTTAGGATGATCTGGATCGTTGGAAGGAGATGGAGGGGGCCACTTTTGGAGCCGTTTGATTAACGAGTAAAAGGGCCCACTTAAATTTGTATCAGAACAAAATTAGAGAGAGTTTGTGAGTGTAGCGATAGTCACAGACTGTCTGGGCCGGTGTGTCCGTTTAGTGAATCAGTGCATGTGAGAGGATTTGGTTTTTTCCTTTTTCTTTTAAAAAAATTGGGTTTGTTAGTTTAACGCGTCATTTGACTCTGTATTTGTTTTAGCTATAAATTATAAAAATAAATTGTATTTAATAAATTAAGAAGTTAGTGCATTTTCTTATTTTGTTCTTGAAAAGTTGACCTTTTTTCCAGGAAAATAGAAACGTGAATTATAATATCTTTAGTTAATTAATTTATTTTTATTATTGCCATTACCTTTTGTACGTAGATATGAGATTGCCTATATATTGTGGTTCGAATCTTGGAAATAATAATTATGGATGTGTTTAGTTTGCGGTATAATTATTATAGTATATTGCATATTCAATATATTGTGATTTTTAAAAGAAGTATCACTCCTTCTACTTTTTGTCCTTTTTATTATGTAATTTATCAATTTGTAATCTGTTTATACTATATACCATTCAATCTATCAAAACCAAACGTCTCCTATGTATTAAACACTTATCAACTTTCATTCAACTCTTATTAATAAAATACTCTCTCCGTCCCATTATTTTAGCTCACTTCGTAAATGCACAAAAAGTAAGAAAATTAATTAATTGTAGTCTATTTTTCTAAATTACCCATTTTTTATTTGCATTTAATGTACTTTATTATTATATGTTCAAATTCAAAAAGTGGAACAAAAATTGATATATTTATTAAAGAGCAGTATAGAATTTTATTCGAAAATTATATTTAAAAAATGAAAAATAGATTACATTTTCGAACAACTAGAAAAAGAAAAATGAACTGAAAAAAGACACTAAAGGAGTATTAAAAATGAATTGAATTAGTGAAGTCAGTTAAAATTTTAAGACATCGTAAATGAAAATATAAATAAAATGTAATATAATAACTCCTAATTTAGGGAGCATAAAAAATTAAAAAAATAAGAAAAATAAAAAAATAAAAATAGAAAATAAAAATAAGAGTGAGCAAATGGACAAATGGAGACAGGTCAATGTAAGGACAAACTCATGTCACAATTTTAAAAAAAAATGACAAGCTGATGAAGTATTTAAAGCATTGTTAAGGAGGGTATTTTCGGAAAAATAATTATGAAATAATTATACCAGCCCTGCCACATCAGATTTATACATCCAAAACAAACACTTATTTTGAGCCAATATACTTTTTGCCCCAGCGCAATCTACCTTATATGCTTTAATTTTAGGTTATATTTTTGCTTTTTAAGTAATGTTATATTTTTAGGATAAATTATTATGTACTCTTGACGTAATGTATTTTAATTTGAATGAAGCCTACATTTAATATAAACAGTGGCAGAGCCGTAATTTTTTAGAAGTAGGGGCTAATTTTTAAGAAGCAAACGATTAAATATTTTATAAGTGATAATACTAATTTTAAATATAAAATTCATAATTTTTTATAAGATTAATATTCTCGTAGGATTTTTTAGTTCTTATTAATTTTTTTAAGAATCCAAGAGACTTCAAATTCAAAATAATTTTGTAAAAAATTATAGGTTATGTTTAGTTTAGAAAACAGTTTTTTATTTTTTATTTTCTGTTTTTTGTTTTTTTTTTTTATTTTCTGAAAATTGGAAACATTTAGAAAAAAAAAGTTTGCTAATCAAAATTTTGTTTTGAACAAATTTTTCATTTTTTCATATTTGTTTTATAATTTTCTAAAAGACAATGAAAATTTTTCTCAACTAAACAACCCCATAAATTTTACATTTGGGATTAGTATTACAACTTATAAATTATTTAATCAGTGAAAATTTGCTTTTTGAAAATTAGCCCCTGCTTCTTAAAAATTATGATTTTGGTAGTCATAAAACTAGCTATTGGTAGAGTACTATCTATCGAGAAACCATTTTCGATGCTTTCTGGCTAAACCACTCTATGTTTTTGCACTCTCATATTCACTTATATCGTAAACAAACGCATCTTGCTATTTAGAACAAATCAAACAAATTTAAGTAAATAAGTTGATGAATGATACTGAAGAGCAGGCACATATGTTACTAAAAGAGTTGAAAAGGTCGACAAGGAAATGAGTGCAGCAACCATAGAAAAAAATAGAGGGGATTTGAATTGAGATTGTGAAGGAGGGCACAAACGGCTTTACAACGACTATTTTACAGATGCACCAGTTTTTCCAAATAATATATTTGATGAGCAAAACATTATTCTTGCATATTTGTAGACGCTCTGCAAAATCATTCAGAATATTTATATCTGGCTATTGTCATACATGCAGCTAACCAATATGACGAGGATCCAATGAATGCTAAATGTACTGCAATTTAGTTATAATGAAATTTTCCTGATGTGTGATTGGGATTTTTTTTTCCAAATTTTTGTGAAAACCTAAGAATAAAGATGCTCAACATTTAATCTATTTGTAACATGAGCGTCATGGCTTTTCAGACATGCTTGGCAGCATAAATTGCATGCAGTGGCATTAGAGAAATTCCTAGTTGCATAAAAAGGATAATTTACTCGGGATGATCAAAGTATTTTGATAATTATACTAGAAGCAATTGCTTCAAAGGATACGTGGATATGCATGTATTCTTCAAATTGCAGATCTAACAATTACATAAATGTACTCAACCAATCCTTTGTTCTGTGATGTATTGTACGAATAAGCCCCCGATATTTAGTTCACAGCTAATGGCTTAACTTATACAAAGGGGTATAGTCTTGTTGCTGCTTTATATTTAGAGTGGACAACATTTGTTAAAAGTTTTTCACATCTAAAAGACCTGAAGAGGATTAGGCATGGCAACGGAGCGAATCAAGGACAGATTATGGTATCCCCATCTCGTCCTGTGATTTGTATATTCCCCAACCTTACTCCTTTGAAAAACTAACATTTTTGTCCATGCTCGTCTCGCCCCGTTAAATCATTATTAATTTTTTTTGTTTGATTTGTATTCTATTATAATTTAAAAAATAATTCAAATAATCTATATAAATTTCAACAAGTATAAATATAATTCAAGACATCCTAATATATATATATAGGGGTAGGTATATTAATACCGACTCCGTCCCCGTCCTCGATAATTTTAATTTTGAGTTTCCTTTAGACCCGATCCACAACCCGGTCAAATGTTGAAAAATCCATCCAGTTCGTGTCAGAGTGGGTTCGTGATTTTTTACCATCCCTAAAGAGGATTAAGTTCTGCAATAAGGGGGATTTTAATAACTAATTATAATAAATGTAGTAAATTCACATTTAGTATTAAAATCGCTTTTTCTAAACAATTATTCACTAATTTGCTTTAAAGTCGCCACAACTAAACAATACGGTAGTTGATTTTGTTATTGCCCCAGATTAGCCACAAATTCTTGATCACCTACATTGCAAACACTTGATCACAAGACAAACTCAAAGGTCGATGGTTTGTCCTCATAAGAGCACTCAAAGCTCAAGTCAATATTTAATTGTTGTGGACAATGTCCCTTGATGATTGTTAAATTTTCCGCTGAGATATTATCCACTTTGTGGTTTTATGCAATAGATCTGAGTCCTTATAGTTTTGTCATTAAAAAGGAACCTTTGTGGTTGAGATCGGAAGGAGCATATGGATCAATGTAAGATCATAGTACTACAACTTTTTTATGTTGAAATGATAATTCCAATTCCCTAGTGTTAGAAAGTGGAGCCTCAGAGAGAATCGCAACGCTCGTGGGCCTAGTAAAGGAGCACATAAGTGGGTCTGACATCGCATATTTATCCAAAATCTTAAGGCATTAGGTTATGGATCTACACCACTTATAAATTCTTCACACATATCATAATTCTCCAATGCGGGATTCCTCTCCATTTATACTTGCTTTTCTAACAATCTTCTCCCTCAAGTGTTCACATCGGATTTGCTTCCCCTATAACGAAAACCACTCATAGTATTGTGATTTCCTTGGACCTCCTCGAGTACTAATGTGGAATTTTAATCCAAGAGCTCTTCTCATAACTCTACCCATCTATGGGCTAATTGTGATTTCCTTGGACCTCCTCGAGTACTAATGTGGAATTTTAATCCAAGAGCTCTTCTCATAACTCTACCCATCTATGGGCTAACCCTACTCACATTAGATAATCCACAAGTGCTTTAGAAATCAACACAACTCTTCATCGTCTTCGAGCCTGGTTATCACCTCAGTGTCATCAAGAGCTTCTCCCATGACTCCACTCGTTCGTCTACGGGCATTTTTCAGTTGATCACACAGTATATCGGGGCCACTCTAGTTAATAAAACTCTTCACATTACTGCACTCATCCCAACCATCATCGCACGTACCCATCTTTATCCATGTTCCAGCTGAACCATCAATTCTAATACCATTTGTTAGACTGTGGAGCCTTGAAGAGAACCTCATTGTGCATGGGTCTAATGAAATAGCACACAGGTGGACATGACACCATATCTTTATCCAAAACTTTAAGGCATTAGGTTATAAGTTCATACTACTTATAAGTTCTTCACACATACTACAATTCTCCAATGTGAGACTCCTCTCTATTCACACTTACTTTTTTAACACCCAAGTAAAAATATTTATGGTTTGTAGTTGAACATGATTACAATTGATATACATTTACATTAAAATTAATATTATGGATTACATGCATCAAAAAATTCTTCCCCAAACTAATAAATATATTTTTCATTTGATTAAACTGCTAGATTGTACTTATTTTAATATTGCAAAATTTATGTGTGAAAAAAAAAATCTCAATGCTTAAACGTCAAATACACTAAAATATTGATTTTATTATATAATGTGTGATATATATATATATATATATATTGCATTCTTGATTATTTATTTATTATTAGAGATGACAACCATCCCTTTTACCACTCACCTTGAGAACTCATTCTCCTATTATAGTTCGTTCATCATTTTTATTCACTTTTTAACTTCTTTTATTTTGTGTTCTTATATATTTATTTGCTTCTTTCCATGGTAAATAAAAAATAATAAAATAGAATGATAGAAAGTGAATTTTAAAGGTCAGTGACATAACATATAATTATTAATATTCACCACCTAGGAGGTAGTCCAACGGCAAAGGAATGTGTCCCTTATTCACATGACCTAGGTTCGAGCTCCAAGGAGAAGCGACTTATTGTCTTTGTGATAACTGAGTCTAGTCATGCATTTGAGCAAAGTTGATAGCTCATTCTTCGTTTGGCTCCTGACGGTGCTACAGTCCCGAAACTCGATCACCTTACCGAATTCAGTTATGACTTTATTGATTATTCCATAGCGGGAGATAGCTTGTATGGTCACGACTAGTAGAAGTGAGTTATAACTGATCGTCACTGCTGCCCTTTTTGAAAAAAAAAATCTTAATATTCTTCATGTATAGAAGCTTATTACTCACTCAAAGTTTTACTCTAATTACATTTATTATGCTTTGATAGTGTATTAATGGCTTTATTTATTTATGAGAGCGAGTATTAATGATTTTTTTTTGAGAGAGAGAGTCTTAATGGCTTTATTAGGGAAGAAGCAATTGTAATCTATTGGTCATCTTCTTGACCTGTTGGTGGAGTTTTATAAGGCTGCCCACAGCCCCGTTCCTAGCCCCGCACGCGTCCCGGTCCTGTAGCCTATCCTCCTGTAGAAGGACGGGCAACATTCGTCAGGCGCGGGGCCCAGTGGGCCCCACACCTGACATTTACCTTTTTTTTAAAAAAAAAGATATTTAAATTTGACTGTTGGATCTGATTGATCCAATAGTAAGATTTACTCCAACGGTAATATTACTGTTATAGTACCGTTGGGGGCCGAAAAATTACCCTTTTGGTCCCTAATGACTAGTTTTACCCATTTCCTATAAATACTCCTTAAAAATATTTTTTTCTATCATTTGTTCACTTCAAACACACATTTCTCTCCCCCAAACTCCCTCAACTCTTAAAATTTCTCTCCAAATATTTTTTCAATGGATCCCAAAGATTTTTCCGATTATTTTTCAAACAACAAAAATAAAACAATGGAAGAATTTGCACTTGCAAATATTTTCTCCTCTTCTGATAACGAGGAGTACAAAAAAATTCGAGATAATTTCAAGCAATCTATTTGGAATGATCCTGCTGAATAAGAGATGTTGAAATTAATATAGCAAACCATACTACATGATGAATCCTCCAGCTGACGCTGTGAAAAAAGACCAAGACGCTATATTAACCGAGACCGCATGGGTGGTCACGAACGATTAGTTCATGACTATTTTTCTGAAAATCTCACCTACAATCATGATATTTTTCGGCGTAGGTTTCGTATAAGGAGGGATTTATTTTTTCGGATCATGGAGGCCATCGGAAATCACTCCGACTATTTCTGTCAAACCCTTGATGCGATTGGTTTCCTTAGTCTTTCACCACTTCAAAATGCACGGCTGCAATATGACAGTTGACATATGGTTGTTCTGGTGATTTGTTTGATGAATATTTACGTCTTGGTGAGTCCACAGCCAACCATTGTTTGAAGAATTTTTGCCAGTGTGTCGTAGAAGTTTTCGGTTGCAGATATTTGAGAAAACCGACCACTGCCGATGTTCAGCGACTCCACACAATGCACGAAGAATAACACGGCTTTCAAGGGATGCTCGAGAGCGTTGATTGTATGCACTGGGTATGGCGAAATTGTCCAACGGCCTGGAAAGGGCAATATACACGAGGTGATCATGGACATCCTACGATTATACTGGAGGTTGTGGTCAGTGCAGATCTATGAATTTAAAACGCCTATTACCGAATGACGGGCTCTAACAATGATATCAATGTTCTAAACCAAGCACCTATCTTCAACGACGTATTAACAGGGAGGGCGCCTACAGTTAAATACGTCGTAAATGGTACGACCTACAACCAAGGGTATTATCTGGCAGACGAAATATATCCCGAATAAGGTACATTTGTTAAAACATTTACTTACCCAGGAGATGAAAAAATAAGTTTATTCAAATAAAGGCAATAGTCGG
>CAODLS011229746.1:0-26486 GCA_948243855.1 Flueggea neowawraea
GATTGAAATGGATAACAGAGTGCCCATCACAGTGCACAAGGAGGTGTAGCAAGACACAGTACCACAAGCCTTGCATGTTCTTCTGTCAAAAATGCTGCGCCAAATGCCTCTGTGTCCCACCTGGTTTCTATGGCAACAAGAGTGTCTGCCCTTGCTACAACGACTGGAAGACCAAGCGCGGTGGCCCCAAATGCCCTTGAAGAGATTGTCTCTATACTAAGAGATCGAATGTTTACTAACAGCATTAAGAATCGAATATCTAGAATTCGATTCTAAAGATATAACGAAAAGAATATTTATTTATGTTGTATTCAATATTTCTTACCAATTTTATTTAGTTATCTTCTGCCTCGTTAGAAATTTATTCGGCCATATGATTTGCCATTGAAGTATAACTAGTGTCATTATCATCATTTCATTGATGATGCACTACAGGCCTCCATATGTTCCTTCCTACCACCGTTTCTTTCATTAAATAAGGAAAAAAATGATGATTTTATCTTATATTTGTTCACTAATGTAGTGATTTAATTATTGGTGCGGTCATAGCGAGCGATTATTGTGTATTTTGGATTACTCTTATGCCAATGCTTAATATGATTTAACACTACAACTGTGAATTTTGCATGTTATAATTATTTCACTTTTTTTTTTCTTAAAAGATACGGAACAAATAAAGCCAAAATTAATTATTTTATCCCTTACCGATACCAAGATTTGAATTTAGAACGTACACCTATAAATATTAAGTGGTTACTGTCAGACCCAACTTACAAATTCAATTATCAAAATTTATCACTTCATAAAATCATCCAAATACATAATATATTACATATGAATTAACTTACGATTTTTTAATATACAGTATAATATTTACCATCCCATTAATATTTACGGGTAAGTCGGATCACTTTGTAGGAACAATGACACTTGGATTAGATATGCAGTCTTTACTTTTTTTTTCTTAAACAGTAGAAAAATTATTTGTATGGTATACCCTTTCTGTGTTTTATCTCTGTATTTGTTTTTTTATAATAAATGGTCCTATGGATAGACATGGTCACCGTTCACGAACTGACAGTTGAACCGAATTGTGGCTCCACGGTTTGGGGCGGCTCACTGGTCAAATCGACGGTTTCAGTTCTAATTTAGCCCGTTTATTTTTTTAATTAATTTTGTAATAAATTTTTAAATATTAACTACTTTTTTATGAAAATGATATTAGTACTATTCATTTGGTGTATAATGGTGTACAATTTTTTTAGAATTACAATAATAATTACAAGTGAGGTAAGAATGTTGAGAGAGAGTAGAAGAGATTTGAGAGTGATAAGAATGTTGAGAGAGAGTAGAAGAGATTGAGAGAGAATTGGTGTGGAGGAGAATGAATTGTTGTGAGGTATTTATAGAAGAAAAAAAAAGAAATTCAAAAATAGTCGTTGGAACCGCCGATTTCAACGATCAAACAGCCGGTTTTTTATCGTTGGAACCGCCAGTTCTGAACCACGGGGAATAAGCGTTTCAACGGTTATCACTACCCTTGTACCGGAACCAGCCCGTGAACCGTTGCTTTTTACTGTGCGGTTCATGGTTCCGGGTCGATTCCAGTTTTGACCGGTCCGATTCCTATTCACTTTGGTCATGCCTAAGAATCCAATTCATAAATCTGTATTGTTGAAGACATCCCTCTGCGTTTGTTTGTTGCGTGTGTGACAATGTGTACACTTATGAGAACCAAATTATTCAGGTTGTGGAAATGCAAAAATGGGAGGCTGAAATGGAGAAACATAAGAACTGATTTCAAGAAATTGTAGAGGTAACTGAATTTTTTGATAGATATAAGAATTTTGGAGTGCTAATGAAGGTTATCTTTCAAGGACATCAGTGAAAGGACTTGAGACCATGAAACTCACTTTTGAACAAGCAAGTTTAGAAGAAGCAGTGAAGGTTATGACAGTGTCTATAGCTCCACCATTTCATATGTCACGTCTTATTTTCGGATCATGACCAGCATATGAGGCGAACCGAACCGGAGGCCCGTCTCATCTCGCACAAGCCTCAAAGTATAGAACTTATACCCAAAATTTGTTGCAAACAATTATCTAAAATCATTTATTTCAATTAACTAAGTAGAAATTCAAATTTCTTTAAAACAAAAATTTTCATAATAATAATACTTCTAATAAGAAATCATATTTAAATTCCAAATAATTATACAGAATCATACACCCACAAGTAACTCAGTGTAGAGCAACTAACAAAACAGATAACCAGGGCCTGAATAAAAGGGCACTCACTACTTCAGAATACCTCATTGAATGTCGAATGCTAAAGGGTTAATATCAACAAAATCACCTGAAAAAATGTTAAAGGGAGAGGGTGAGTAAACTCAGTGAGAAAACGACACTCTAGATCGCCTCTGGGACCTCACATAAACTGTTTTGAGACCCTTTTTGAAAGTACCACATGCACGTATATAATCATGTACTATTAGTATACACTCGTATACATACTGATAATAATTTGAGATCCATTGCGAAAACATTTCATACAGATTGCAAACAACATACAATCAAACATAATTGCTAATATATCAGAAGGCAAATAAAGCATACTACATGCAAACATACATACAAATTCACCTTATACATATTATACAGAGTTCTATGTTACTACCATATACAGAGTTAACAGATCTGATAATCACTGATCATATACTCATATTATATTATAACTATACTGACAAGATCAGATCAGAATAAACTAGTAGCCTTAAGAGCCTACGCAGTACCCGACTCAAAAGGGCTATCAATTGACAGTCTTAGGGGCTCAAAATAGTACTCCATCCACCCTAATAGTCTCAAAGCTTAAACAGACATAACTGATCAAAGAGTATATCTGCGAGCATTGCAGTACATGACCTCTAGTAAGATATACCAGGTCGGACTCCAAAACAAATATACAACGGGGGAATGAGCAATAAAACACACTCCCAATATTTATTATATTTAGACATTTATCAATGTTATACTAAAGTAGTCTGACAGGGGACTTGAAACAGAATCTACGTGGACTCATGCCACTAGAAAATTGTCACGACCCAAAGTCAGGCTGCGACCGGCGTACTAGGCGAACCGTCTATGGAAGCTCGGTCCAACTCGCACAAGCCTCGGAGAACAGAAACTACCCAGATTCATATTATTAGTCGGCTATTTGCCATATTAAAACAGTTTAACAAAGATAAGTTTTCCGAAAACGATATTCCCGAATATTATTAAAATATATTTATAATATCAAAATGCTAAATAAATAATTTAAGTAAAAACAGTTAAACATTATTTAACAAACTACCCGATGTGGAGCATCTAACATAAAAGAAACCCAGCCCGAACAATAGGACACTCACTAAGCGCGGAATAACCAAACGACCGCTATCAAAATACCTAAAACGTGAAGTAGAAAAAAGACAAGAAAAATAAAAGGGGTAAGATTCCCTAATGAGCAGATAACAAAATAGAGCGGCACATGCTCCTCAAAAAGGTTTTGAAAACATTTTCGAAAACTACCACATGCATATATATATATATATATATATATATATAACTTAGTTCAAAAATCCACTTTGCAATCTTTTTTGCAAACAGAGCAAACAACAGACAATTATCAAAATTGATTAGATGAAGAAGTTAAATAACATGTTTAACTTTTCTCAAATCCCAAAATAGCCAAAGTGTTTTCCTTTCAAATATTTTTTTGAAATTCACATTCACTTTCAAAGATATTCCAAAAAACAGTACTCAAATATTTTCAGAGATAAATGCTCAATTTATTTCAAAGATGATTTCCAAACTATTTTCGACTTGAATACCGTAGTATTTTTAGAATTAAATATCAAGGTATTTTAAAAAATAGTTCCAAAATATTTCCACAGAGTAGTTCAAAATATTTTCAGATAGGGACCAAAGATCATATTCATCGACTTAACCGAACTCGGTAATAGCCACTTAACTCGGATATTAATCACTTAAGGCAGATATTAGCCACTTAAGGCAAGTATAAGCCACTTAAGGTATAAGTATAAGCCACTTAAGGCATAAGTATAGTCACTGAGGCAGATGATACAACTCCAGTGTATCGAGGCTACCTATCTCGCAGCTGGGTGTCCCAAAACAAAATATTTTCACCAAAACATTTCAACATATATTAAAAATGTTCAAATAGGTAGCATACTAAACGAACACGTCATTTTTTTCCAAAAATGATAACAAACTTTTAGACAAAATATTTATTACAAAAATATTTAGTATTCAGAAACAATAATTATTTAAAATAAAATATTCGCTCTAGAATATATTCTCAAAAGCCAAAACATTCATTACAGAAATCACAATAAATATTGAACTTAATATTTATTTCAGAGACCAAAAACAATTTTAGAGAAAACTGAGTTTCCACAACAGAGGTTTTCACGCACATCAGATTTTAGGAATTTCAATCTTTTAATTATTCCAATTTCATATCAAGTTTAGCAGAACAAAAATATATACGAAATTTAGAGGACACAGCCTACGTGTCTAAAGTGATACTACGCTCACTTAGACACCGAGCAATAATCCAGAGCACGGCCCACTAGTGAATGATTGGTCTCTTCAGAAACCACACAGAGTTGGAACAGACAATACATACACAGATCAAACATGGTATTGTGGCGGTACCGAAATGCGTGCAAATGCATATGAAATCCTAAACACTCAAACATACCCCGAAAATTCATTTCGAGCCAAAGTCTAACATAATAATCCAATTATTACACATCGGTGTAAAATTACAATTCAGTCCCTGAACTTTGAAAAATTAACATTTGATACCCAAAATATTCCAACTTAATATTTTGGTCTCAATTTTCCCAAAATAATATATTAGTCCACATAGACTCTCAAAATATCTAAATTAATCCTCAAACATATGTAGAATTATATTCTAGTCCCTAAATGGCAAATATCACATTTGGTCTTCAAATGGCAAATTACACAAATAGTCCTTAAATCCGATTCAACCGATATAAACCGAATCTAATCACCTACATTGGTCCTATTCAACCTCAGGAACTCAAATCTAAAATTTGTTTCTCAAAAATAACTCAAAATCATCATCAATTTGGCCAAAACCGAATCTAACCCTAGTCCAAGCAATATCTCATCAAATCATTTGATTCAAAACTTAAATCATGTTTATCTAACCTCATACAATCATAATCTAACAACGTTAAGCATCCATTTCAACATAATCATCCGAAATATGAAACCTATTTCAAATTCGGCCTAAATGCAATTTCTGAGATTAATGCATGAAATGAATGAAAAGAAGAGACTAGAAGTGTGATCTTACCTCTAGAGATGATTAGGAATGAATGAGGAACAATGGAGAAGAGTTTCGGACGGATTGTGATTGATTGGAATGGAAAAATGGAGTGAAATGACGAAAGGGTCGGGGTTTTGGGGGTTTTAAGGAGCTGCAGATTAAAACGCACCGTTTTGAGAATTTCAAAGGTCCCCTATGTCGTATAACATACAATGTACGTCACAACATACACAACGTACGTCCCTCAAGCCCTAACGTACGTTATATGACTTCTAGAGGCTACGAATCTGATACACAAGTCACAATGTACGTCTTGATGTTGCCAACGTACGTTCTACCCAAGCTCAACATACGTCTTGCCCAAAATGACGTCCGTTGATCCTCCTCCTCCAGAAATCCAGATAACGCACGTCTTGCTGAGCCACAACGTACGTTGTCTACACTCAGGCCTCCCTAATCAACATTAATCGCTCCCAAATTTGTTCCAGATCATTCCTGAGACCTAGCAACATCCAACCTAACAAAATTATCACCATTTAACATCTTAAACATCCAAATACCATCACGAACATTCAAAGTTCAGATTGGAATTGAACGAGGTTCAATCATAATCGAACGGGGTTCAACAGAGACCTTGTCAGAATTGAACAGAGAGCTACAGAGAGATTCATCGAAATGAATGGGGTATTACAAAAATAGCTCACGTGTATTTGCGTTGGACACATGAGTTACCATGTTATCCTGATAACTAGGCCTTCACAATGGTACACCAAAGGCTACGTTTACCTCCGTAGCGTAGGTTTCCTGAATCAGAATAATTATATTAATTATAATAACTATTCAAAAGAACAGATAAACGGAAGTAAAAATAAATTAATGATAATTATTTGCAGAACTCAAAAATGCATGCAGACCTGTAATGGTGGTTTTACCACTTGGCATAATATATATATTACTCAGAAAACATATTTATAACATAAATAAAAGTAAAAAAAAAAATTCAGAGATCGGAAGCATAAAAGCAGTCAACATACGAGGCAGACAGATATTTAATAATAATAAAATAAAATAAGATTAAAATAACTAATTTCAGAAGTTAGATATTCGGAAGCAAACAAGCACGCAAAACAGGTAATTTTTTACAAAAAAAATATAAGTATTTTCGAAACAGAATAATTATTACAGATTATATTTTGTTATTACTAAACAAAGTAGTCATAGCAGAATATACTTGTTTCAGAACATGATAATCATTTCAGCATTTCAAATAATATCCAAACAGGATTTTCATAGCAAAGTTTTGACGTAAGTCAGATTTTATTATTGCCAAACCATTAATTATTCCGGATTTTAATGCAAAGGTTAGAGCACAAAAAAACATAGGGTTTTAGAAGATACAACCTACTGAATATCCAAGCTGAATTGCTCAGTCACGCACCACTGGTAGGCGACTAGTATTGTTGGCACGAACACGGAACTGATAATAGATATGATCAGACAAATGTCAAAATATGGTACTATGATAATACCAAATGCATGATGTGCAAATGCAGACCCAAACCCCTGGAAACTTATTTCAATCGAACATCCAACACTCTCAACTCAAAAATCAAATATTTATGTAAAGTTATAATTTGGTCCCTCAAATTTTGCAAAATTGTACTTTAATCCCTAAGGCCTCAAAAAATTATAGATTAATCCTCAAAGTATTCCAAAATTACAATTCATTCCTTAAACTATTTAGAATTTACAAATTAATCCTTAAAATCTCCAAAATACAAAAGACCCCAAATTTCCTAAAATTACAAAATGTCCCTACGACAAAAAATATTCTCAAAAATATCACAAACTCACTCCGATCGATACTCAACGTTTCCAGCCATACAAATCAACTCAAATCAACCTCCTAAACATGAATCTATAATTGGTTTCATCAAAACAACTCAAAATCATCAAGTGCCTTTACAAATTCGGCCAAACCCTAACCCATTTAAACAACTCATCAATTCTCATGAAACCAAGATCAATCGATGCTCTTCTAGCCGTAATCTATCATGATATAACATTCTTCAACTTCGATTGAAATAGAAACACAAAAATCCTAACCAATCAAATTCAGCCCCAAAAATGCAAATCCAAGATTCAACATAAAAATTAAGAAATGAAGCTTAATCTTACCTCAAGAAGTGATATAGAACCAAGGAGAGGCAATAGGAGAGATTTTTGGATATAATTGGGAGAGATTTGAGTGAAAATGAGAGTTATTTCCAAAATGGGTCGGGGTGGGGTACTTTAAAGACTGACGGATCAAAACGCATCGTTTCAATGAATTTCAAAGACAACGTACGTCATTCATAAGCACAACGTACGTCTTGAGGTCACAATGTACGTTTCCAAGTTCATAATGTACGTTGTATGCGTCAAAAAAGCGTCCAGAAGCTTCTGATTTGCAGAAATTACAGTATGACGTACGTCACAATACTTGCAACGTATGTTATGCACATACAACGTACATTACAATAATACAACATATGTTGATCATCAAAAATCATCAAACCCATATAATGTATGTCTTGCCTAATGCAACGTACATTTTAACTTGCCTGGAAGCACTCATCGACTCCCTTCGCTTGCCCGCACACACCGAATCATTCCCGAGGTTTCACAACACTTAAACCCTCAAAAATAAATCGTCAAACCATCATCAAACATCTAATCATGATCCCCAAACACTTAATCATCATTAAAACATATGAGAATCAAATCGAAGTTAAACAAAATGCTACATGGAACTTAACCGGAACGGGTGGTGTATTACATCATCAATTGTCACTGTCAAGAAACAACAGACTTCATAGCCACTCCAATTCACTTAAGACCATCTTATCAAGGTAATGGACAAACAACTCTTAATTTCAAACCCCCCAATCTTGTTAGACACAAAATCATTGAAATGGTATCAAAGGAAGGTAGTTGATTTCTTCTTTTTTTTTTAACTTATTTCCTTTGAATATGGATGCAAAAAAAAATTCATTGTGCCCGAAGTGCAAGATTAGAAAATAATTATTATGAACTATTAGGAGCCTTATAGGAATTTGTAGAAGAATTATCACTCTGACATCGCTGGCCAGAAAATATATATATACTTTTATTTATTTTTTAAATCAAAATTTGAATCTCGAAATATGCAACCTTTGACATTTTCTTTATCAAATATGCGAGTCTATGTGAAATTGAATCACTTCTTCATTGGGGTCATGAGCATAGCTCTATTTATTGATGAAAATGTCTGCATAGGTCAATCTCATGTAGTTATCTCATTTTCAGCCCCGATTAGACTGATTTCAGGATGTAGAGAGCGTGTGCACCTTGCAAGTAAAATACTCATAATGGATGAAAATTATGGATTTGCATGAGAAGTTCATTATGCAGATGATTACCACAAATTTGATGTAAAATCCCAACTTTGAGAGTTGTAAAATTTTAGGCTGCTTGTGTGTTATTCTTGGATAGTTAGTTGGCTCCGTTGTTTCCCTACTCGTCTAAATCTAATTCTTTTGATTTGTGATCCAGATTCATTTTCAGATATCTTCTCAGTTATTCATAAAAATAAGTTGAAGAGGCTCTCATTAATGATTTTCAACCGGTCGTGGCCAACGTACGAGGCGAACAGTCTAAACAAGCTCAACCTATCTCGTACAAGTCTCAGAGTACAAAACTTATACCCAAAAATTATTTATTATTAAACAGCTTATTAATCAAATTTAAACAATTTAAAAAATAATATTCTTAAATAATAAAGTAAAATATTATTATAATATTGAAATACAAAATAATTATTTATAAGTAAAATTATTTAAAACAAAACAATAGCAAATATAGAACCATAATCCACAGATAATCTGGTGCGGAACCCTACTGCAAAATATACAAAGTCCGACCAAAATGGTACTCACTATCAAAAGTAACTCCTCACTGAGAACCAAGATGATAAACGGTCGTTGGATGCCAACATATACCTGAAAGATGTTAGGGGGAGGGGTGAGATAAATTTTAGTGAGGGACGACACCTAAACCGTTTTAAAAATGTTTTAAGAAAAATACCATACACGTATACTATTAGTATACACTCATATATATATATAGTAGTTTAGAAATTTATTTTTGAAATCCTTCGCAAACAAAACAAACAACTGAAAGTCAAACAAATTAAATAAATGAATTGGATATAATATTTTATTTCCAAAATATTTACTAAGAATAAAAAATTTAAAAACTTGACAAAAACAGAATCAAACGAAAGGAGTCCAATAAATAGAATTTCAAATATATAATAATTACTATAATTTTCAGAATACATTTACCAAAATGTTTACGTCCAGAGTAAATAACATACAATCATATATATATATATATATATATATATATATATAGAATAATACAATGAGACTACAGATCGTCTGGCAGAATTAGGTGGGCTTTTGCCACCTAAAGATAATTCGCATGTGTTAGCTAGACACACGATTACCACATACCATGATAATTAGGCCTTCACAATAGTATATCAAAGGCTATATTTATCCATGTAGCATAAGTGTCCCAAGTCATATAATAAGACATGCAAAACAGATAGATATATATATATATAGAAAATATATCTATTTTCCAAAAAAAATACTTAACAGAAAATATTTCTAAATACTAAACAGAATATTTATTTTAGAATTTCAAATAAATTATAATAGACAGATCAGACAAACATGCAAAACAGAATTTATTTTATCAATATATATATATATTTAATATTTATTTAAATATATATTAGAATTCAGAAACAAAATATCGAATAATACTGGTTTTTAGAAGAAACAAATTATTACATAAATTTTATATAATCATATTTTAATAATTACCAAACCATTAATTAGTCAGATTCAGATATAGATCAAACATAACAAAAATGTAAGGTTTTAGAAGACGCGGTCTAAGTATTTTAAACCACAAGTCACTCACTAAAATCCAAAGCTAAACCAATCAACCACCACTAGTAGAGAGCTGATCTCGATGGCAAGAACAAAAAAGTGAAATAAATATAAATCAGACGAGGTCAAAATATGACTATAGTACTGTAGCAGTACCGAATGTATGAAATGCAAATACAGATGCATAAATTTGTTCGACGTCGAAAAACCTATTTCTATCGAAGATCTATTACTCTCGTCTAGAAAATAGAAATCTACATAAAATTACAGTTTAGTCCTCGAATTATATAAATTTATATTTTAGTTCCTAAGACCTAAAAAATTATAAATTAGTCCCCAAAATTTTTAAAATTTATAAATTAATTCTTTAAGTATTTTAAAATTATAATTCAATCCTTTAATTTATTAAAATTACAAATTTAGCCTCCAACTTTTCTAAAATTACAAATTTATATCTCAACTTATCAAAATAGGTTCATATCTCAGTTTATTCTGACTTATGTAAACTTATATCTGGTCCTTTTGATAAGAAATCACACCAAATTGTCCTAAATCTCGATCTAACTAGAACTCGACTTTTTCAATTCATCCAACCGACTCAAAATCATCCATAGAACTCAAATCTATAGTCGGTTTAACAAAAATAACATCAGAACATCAAAATCCGTCCTTGAACAATTCAGATCAAAAACCTGTTTAGATTCACGTTCTTCCAAGTTTCTCCTATCTAGATCCAACGAAAACCACTCAAATCCGTCCAAAGAAATGCTCCAAAAATCGAAGTTATGCTCCAACCGAACCCATTAAATTCTGGAAATTCCAATAAAATAAAACAAGAAATACAAGAAAAGAACCAACTTGGATTCAAATTCTCACCTTGATTCGAAGAAAAGAAAAGAACAGGAGGCGGAGAGAGTTGAAGAGAAGTCAGGTCTTGGGGTTCTAAGAAGTGAAAAATCAAAGAAGAAGAAAAGTGAAGAAGAGAGTATGCTACGTTTTTTAAAAAGAAAAAGCAAAACGGTGCGTTTCACGGAGTCCAGCCCATACACACTCAAACGACAGACTTCTCCTGCGGAAGACAACTGAACGGTGTCGTTTTGTTGCAAGACTGGGCCCACACCGACGACAACTCCTGGCCACAGACGACAACAAGCCCAAAAACGAGTCAAACGACTTGCAGCTGGATAAAAATGCACGAACAACTTGTAGTTCGTTCCCCAATTTTCTTTTCTTCCAAAATTTTTCTTCTTTCAATTTCAACCAATTCCCCACTTAATTTAACAACTTTAATCACTTCAAAACTTTATTAATTACCCAATTAATATTTAAAACACAAAATTTAAATTTTCAAACATTACAATTATTTTCCAAATTAATTGGAAAAATTGCAAAAAAAATAATCTAAAAATACAAGATATTACAAAATATTACTGTTGAGTTAGCTTTACTTACCTCTGTAGCATATTTTTATGCCAATTAGCAAAAAAGGGTTGGTCAATTAGGATCAAATTGTGGACACCATATAGATGACATATAGGGTCATTTCTCTCTTTTCATTTTTTTTTATTGGAAGTGAACTCAGAAACTGTCATTAGCAGTCATGCATCCTTTATATTAGCGTGCATATAACGGATTGGGTTATTGTCCTTTTAACTAATATTCTTTTATCTTCTCTAAGATATAAATTGATTTAACATTAATCTAATAGTTATAAAAATAATAATATATTAAAAAAATTTGTGTACCATATAGAAGACATATAGGGCCATTTCTCTTTTTTTTTTTTTTTCCATTGGAAGTGAAATCAGAAACTGTCACTAGCGGTCATTCATCCTTTATATTAGCGTTTATACAACAGATTGAACTATTATCATTTTGACTAATATCCTTTTATTTTCTTTCAAGGCAAATATTGATTTAACATTAATCTAATGGTTATAAAAGTAATAAAATATTAACAAGTTATTTTTTATGTGTAACATAACCACTTTTTAATATATTGTAATTCTTGTAACCGTCGAATAAATTTAAAACAAATTTTTACCTTTAAAATGAGATAAATGACATATGTGTAAAAAGATCATAGCTCATTTTATATATAACTATCAAATAAGTAGTTTTTTTGTTCTCCGTATTGATGGTTTTTTTTCTTCCTTATTTTGATTCCAACTTGTAGTTTTATTCCTTATTTTTGTGCGTCTAGATTTGGACAAGATATAGTCATCAACTACTAATTTGTTACGTTTTAATTCATTACATTATTCGATTAAATAAAACAATTACAAAATCTATTAATCCAGGCATTCGCCTAGAAGTACCAAAGCAAAATTTTCAATAAATGCTTGCTATAATTTTTTTAAATTGTTTAAATGATATTTATATCTTCTTAAACTTCAAAATGAAATTGTAACACCTCGTCCGTTCCGTCCAACTTTTCTGTAGCACTCCGTTGAAATGCAAACCAAACCTTTGGTGTTTGAGATGTTGTTAAGGTGTTTGAGATCTTGTTAGGATGTTTGATGTTGGGTGTCGATGTCTGGAAGTGATTTTAGTTCACCGACTGTGGTGTTGTTCATATGAAAGCGGAAGGAAATCTTTTTTGGTTGAGAAGCAGCCATGAAACACGCATTTCAGCCTGAAACACGAGTCTTGTGCAACAAGTCAGCGACGCATCACTTAAAAGGCTATCATCCGCGGCATATTGCTGTTGTTCTCTGTGAAACGCACATTTAACCCCATGCACGCGCGTTTATTGGCCTAGAGCTTCACTAAACGGAGTGTTTTGACTTGTTCGTCTTTAAAACACCCAAACACCCGAAACCCTTCGTCTCTCTTCATCTTCTCCGTCGTTTCTCACCCAAACCCATCCCATTCACTCCCATTTCGTCCCTCCAACATTCCTTATCCATTTTTTAGGGAAGATTAACGTTTTTTTTTCTCCATTTTTACTTCATTTTTGTGGATTAATTCCATGAAATTCATTTTAGGCCGATATGCACTTAGGGTTCGAATTTTATGTTGATTTTGTGTAAATGGAAGTGAAGGATTTAAGTTAGTTTTGTTATGGGTTAGGGTTTGTAATACCCCGTCAAATTCTGGCATAGGTCTCTGTAGTTTTGTCCATCTCCGATCCAATCCTTGGGATTCGGAGATGTTGCTTGGGTGTTGGTGGTGTTAGAGAATCCTTTTGTGTGAATGAACTTGGAGTTACTCGAGTGAGAGTGGAGAGTTACTCGAGTAGGTTTTGGTGTTACTCGAGTGGACGGGGTCGGATTCAGGCTTCAAGTTTTCTGGGATCGAGAGTTACTCAAGTAAGCTTTGGACGTACTCGAGTGAGCGACGCCTGGATTTTTGTTGGGGGCTAGAGTTACTCGAGTAACATTGTGAGTTACTCGAGTAAGTCCTGAATTAACTCAGGCATTTAGCAAAACGTTGTGCTTTGCCTTATTGGTCTATTTAATACCCCCACCCGAACTTGTTTCGCCATTTACTCCTTCCAACAGCCACATCTACTCCCAAATCCATCCATCTTCCTCTTCCATTTCCTACCATTGATTCCTTGAGGTAAGATCTATTCTTTTCCACTCTTGTTGCTTCCATTTTTCTCTTTGAATGCATTCCTTTGTTGGGTATTTTGGGGAGTGACAACTAGAATTAAGGTTTCGGATTTGGGGTTGTTCTTGGTGTTTATGATGGGAATGAGTGTTAGGGTTAATGAAATCGGGACTATAGGAGTCTAGAAACACCTAGGTTAAGTCTGAAATCATAAGAATCGAAGGTGTTCATAAATGGGTATGAACAATTTCGGGTTAGAGTGATTTTAAGTTACATTGTTGTATTGGTGTATAGAATAATGTTATGGAGGTTATTTAGGAGCAATGTGGGTGATTGGTAACGTTTTTCGGTAGTTGAATCGTGTTTGAGGATTTTCGGAGTTTTCTGGGCAAGGAATCACTCGAGTAATTCATGCACTTACTCGAGTGAACCTAGGGTGGAGTTGCTCGAGGAAGACATTTCATACTTGAGTAATTCAAGAGGAAGTTACTCAAGTAAACCTCTAAATTACTCGAGTAAGCAATGATTTTAGGGGCTTAATTTGTAACTTTTCGTATTTTGCGATTTCTGAGAGTTAGGGATCTTATTTGATGATTTTGACTACTTGGAGGAATAGTAGAACATATGGAGGACTGATTTGGAAATTTTGGAAAGTATGAGGACTAAAATATAATTTTACGTGAGTCGATGACCTAATTGTAATTTTGCGTAGATTCCAGATTTTGGGTCGAGAGTGATATATTCTCTTTCAAGTTAGGCTTTCTATAACCTCGAGGGTCAACATCTGCATATGCATATCATACATTCGGTACCGCCACAGTACCAACATCATTTTCTTTTTTCTGTCATATATGTATCTGTTACAGCTTCTTGTTCCTGCCAGCACGATCAACCACCGAGTAGGGCTTGACTGGATTGTCAGCTTTGGACACCAGGTGAGTGAAATGACAGCTTCAGACACATAGACTGTCTTTCTACTTATATAGTTTTTGTTGTGTTGGGATATGATATGAAATTTGACTAATAATTATTTGGCTAATTATTAATCGAACTTATATGGTTTGTAATAACCAACATTTTTACTCTGCTAATATATATATATATATATATATATATGTTTTCTGACAATATGGAAATCTATTCTGCATGAATGTCTGCTATACTATTGTATATGATATATTCTGATATGGGACACCTAGTTACGGGGTACGTAAGCTTTGATATATCAATGCTCTGTCAAGGCCCTAGTTATCGGGGTAAATGGGTGACCGTGTATCCGACCAGATACATGATTTGTTCTGTATGGTGGCGGAGTCCACAATACTATTTTGTTCTGTTTGCTCTGCTCCCATACTCTGACTCTGATATATATATGAATTATATATATATTCTGATACTATCTGAATGCATGTTGTCTGCTCTGGATGCCAACGTTTTGATAAAATATTTTCATTTTCTGAAAACTATTACATATGTAGTATGTATACATATTATATTAGTATATACGTATGCGGTATATTTTTGAATGGTTTCAAAACTGTCTTTATGAGGCACGTATGAGGCAATCTGGAGTGTTGTTTCCTCACTAGGTCCTGACCCTTATTTTATTTCTGTCTATCTCCTTTGTCTTTCTTACAGATATATTTTGACGCTTAACATCTGTTCGACACCTCGATACCAGTGTAAGGCATCCCTTGCTATTTCGTTCGGGCCCTCGTTCGGGCTTTACTTTTATATTTTGTTACTAGAGTTCCATACCAGGTTGTTGTGGGGATACTGGGCTATACTTTTGTATTTGGATTTTGAACATATTATAACGGTTTTATATTTATTTTGATAGTATTATATATATACTATTTTCTTATATATCATTTTATATTCAATAAATTTTTTGATAGATGATTGTTTTGGTAGAATATCTGTATCTCCGAGGCTTGTGCGAGATGAGCTGGGTTTCTATAGATAGTTCACCTTGTATACCGGTCACTGGCCCAACTCGGGTCGTGACAGGGTTAGTTCAGGTTATGGTCGAAATTGTTAGGATTTTGAGGTTATTTTGAAGGATTGTTGATTGATTATTGTTTAGAAGGACGATTAGAGTGAATGTGGATAGCTTAGAACATCGGGTTTTGATTGATTGGAGTTTTGGGACGTTTTGGTGTAGTTTTCTGCTGTAGGAACTAAAACTATAATTTTTCATAATTCTGAACAATTGTAGGATTAAATATGATATTTTGCATGGTAGGGATTAAATTATAATTTTTGGGAGTAAGATGACTTATTTGAAGATTCTGACTAATTGGAAGGCTAATCTGTAATTTTGAAAATTTAGGGGCTGATTTAGAATCTTTCAAAACTATAGGGACTAAACTATAATTTTATTTAGGTTGGGGTCTAAATTGAAATTTTACTTAGATTTTGATTTTTGAGGAAAGAGCGATAGATTTTCGACGTCATGCGAGGGTCTGCATCTGCATTTGCATCCCATATATTTTTTTTATCGCCACAGTACCAGTGCCACATGCTAATCTGTTTGATATGATTTGTCTATTTCATAAGGGGGTCACGTAGCATTTGATATACCAATACTTAGGAAGGCCTAGTTACCAGGGTTGGTGGTAACACTGTGTGTTCGGCCAAACACACATATCAAATGGCATAGTCCACATCAGTTCAGTTCAGTTTGTCCCTGTCAGATACTCAGTTATCTATACATATATTCGTATGATGTAATTGCATGTTATCTATTGAGGGCAAGAACGTTTTGAAAAATGAATTTCAAACTTCTACTATATGTACCGTGTATACATATGTATTATATATATTGCATGTGGTATTTTCGAAATGTTTTCAAAACGATTTATGTGAGGTCTCAAAGGCGATCTGGAGTGTTATCCCTGACTGAGTTTACTCACCCCTCCCCCTTTATATTTTGCAGGTGCTTTCCTTTTTTTACTTCGGCAACTATCCAGCATCCAGATACTCAGTGATGCGTCGTTTGATTTGGTTAGTTGATGCCCTTTTGGTCGGGCTCATTTTGTTTTGTTTAGGGCTCTAAATCGGATACTAGTAGATTACTGGGTTCATTTTGCATTTGGATAACTGTATTGATTATATATTTCTACTAACATTTTTGTGTACTAAACATTAAATAATCTATGTTGTTTTATTTATATTCGTTCATAATTAGTTAACTGGTAATAATACATAAGCTTGAACAAATGAGTAAGTGGGTAGTGAATCTGATTCTCCGAGGCTTTTGAGAGATGGGTCGGGCCTCTGGCTCGGTTCATCTTGTATGTCAGTAATAGTCCTCAAACTGATCGTGACACCTATAGTAAATTCTGTTAGTTTTCTCAAACATTTATTAACATTAAGTACACAAAGAAAACAACAATGTCTTTTACTCCTCTCCAATTATAGTAGTGGGTTCCATGTATGTTTGGAACTGTTTAGGGAGCAGTTATGTTCTATTTTTTGCTGCCCCATAAACTTCAATTTAATGATCTTCCTATATCTTTGCAGCCCAGTCGATTGATTTTGGTGTTCAAGGAGCATATGACAAAAATTATCACTTCTTGATTATTTTATACTTTATATGTGCGAGAGAGTAATGTACTCGTGTGATGTGTACAAATGTTCAATATTTTTATATTTGGGATCATCGGCCACGAATTCCTAAAACTCAATTGAAGGTCAGTTAAAAAACCAATTATAATTGAATTTGGTTAAGCTTGATTTCAATTCTTGTCATTGTTATCGTGTAAAATTTGACTATAAAAAGGGAATTTCAGTTCAAATTTTACTCTCAATACCACTTCATTTTTTTCCCTAATTTTGATTTTTGAGGTTAATTTGCTATAAAATTTTATTTTCAAACTCTCAATACCACTTCATGATGCAAATTCCAAATGAATTTAATAATTTGTGCAAGCGTGTTAATTCGCCTAGTTTTATTATATGATGAAAACGATTCATGCCCATTACATGAAAACAAGTAGATGGCATATCCACTTCAAGCCTAAACAAATTAGCCAATACATTCTCTGTTTTAGGGTTAGACCAACCTATTCACCAAAATTTTGCTTTGATTAAGTAAGACAACCTTTCATCATCCACTATCAACCCTTTCTTTCATTTTGCATTCATTGTGATTGAATAGAAACAACGAACCTCTTGTAAGCACCAAATTTACATACGGTAAACATTTTCCTAATATTGGAATCTCAATAATTTTATATCATTGTCTTTGATGATAAAGTCGCATTTATTAAAAATACTAAAAGAGGATTACTTATTTTACATATAACTTTCAAGATTCTAAATATTATATATATATATATATATATATATATATATATATATTGGGTTGTGGTTTAGTTCTGTTGAGAACTGAACAAGTGTTGTGCCAGTTAGGTGCTTGTCAGTTCTATCCGTAAATATGGACCAATCAAACCTTCACAATTAACATAAAGTTGATCAAAAAGTTCAAAACATGACACAAAGAAAAGTATTTTGAATATACTTTTTCTCTAATTTCACACAATCAATTAATGTAATCCCAATAGCACGAAATGAAATTAAGGTGGCAAGTCTAATTCACATTAGAGTAATACATTAACTAGCGAATTCACCCCTCAAATCGGTAAATCACAATATTTAGTGCTCTCGTAATTTCCATAGATAGACAACATAATGACAGATATAATATGACCTTATACGGTATATATTTACGGAGATATAAGGGAGAAATTAATGTGTTTTATTTATTTAAAATATAATAAGTATTATTTTAAATTTGTAATCTAATAGTATTGGAGTTATTGTGAGTTAGTTTGATTTGAGAAGAAAATGGAGGTTTACTAGGGATGAAATAGCCAGATAAGCTATTCTAAAGGAGCCAAAACGTTATTTACCCTCAACATTGTCATTAATCAAATTCATAAGTAATCTCTCACAGGAAGAGTGAAAAAAGTAATAATTAGTAGAAAACAATCTTTTTTGACAAATAAAAAGACTCTTGTTTTTGCATATATGAAGGGGACATGCCTTCCACTCCACCCCATAGTGCTGTACAGTCTGAAAGAGAAAAAGCTGCTTGCAAGTCTTGGAGGTTGACAGAGTAAACTCTGCAGATGATCGTCAGGTACTCTTCTTGCAAAATTTCCTTCAACCCAGTTCAGTAAATGCTGTCTCTTGCAGAACCCGGATGGTATTTTGCGTTTATTGTTTTGGAGATTATTCTGAATTTCCATTTGTTGAGGTTCACTTTTCTGGTTCTGTTTTATTAGGCTTAATGGTCTATATAGATATAAAAGAAATGTGTTATCTAGCTATTTAAAGTTTTTATCTTTGTGCGTTTTTTAAATTTTTTCAACTTGTTTGTAGGTTGATCTATTGCTTTTATGACACATGCCGGAAATGAAACTCTCTTTTTTTTTTTAAAAAAATTCCGTTTAGAAAGTACTGCCATTTGATGGTGTGTTAAAAAAAGAAGTATGTTTTTGGGTCTTTCAGGTTGGTGGTGACGGAAAGTTTGAGGCTTGTGGAAGAACTGGTTGAGTAAAACACCTTAAGAGGGTTTAGAGGCAGAAACTGGGTTTAACTTGATATTTAATTGCAGGTGGTCCTGGCTGAGAAGTGAAGCTGTCTTTCATGAATAAAATTTTAAGAACTCTCCTTTTAGATGATTGCAACAAACATTAATGGCTGAGAAGCGCATTTGAATTGATTGTTTTCTGGGAAGGTCACTTTGGAACAATTCCTAACCCCTTTTTTGTCAATTTCTTGCAAGTCTGCTCTTTTTTTTTTTGTTTTTTTTAATTCGGAAGAGTTTGTTTGCGAAAATTTTTTCAATGTCTGAAAAGAGCAGGCTTCCCTCAAGGTTTCTTTTTTGCTTAATTACCATTTCTATGTTCCTATTGATTCTTTCTTCCTTTTCCCTTCTTCAATTTGGCAATACTTCTTTTTTATCAAGATCAGTTTTCAAGCAAATTCTTGTTAATAGCACATCAGTTTACTTAAAATCCAATGTCAAATTTCCTTTCTTCTCTTCTTCGTCATTGGAAAGTGATTTTAAATCAGCACCAGGAAGTGGGGGGGGGTGACTTGTCCAAAATCCAAATTGGGGACTAAGATAACCTGCAATTCAAACCAGTCTATGTTAAGAGTTTATATGTATAACTTGCCTCCTGAGTTTCATTTTGGACTATTGGATTGGAAGCCAAAACCAAATCAAACATGGCCAAATGTTGATAACCTTCACCATATCCCACCATACCCGGGTGGATTGAATTTACAGCACAGTATGGAATACTGGCTGACCCTTGATCTTTTAGCATCAAACACGAAGGTGGTGAGACCTTGCAGTGCAATTAGAGTGGAGAATTCTAGTCATGCAGATATAATATTTGTGCCATTTTTCTCGTCTTTGAGTTACAATCGACATTCTAAGCTTCATGGGAAGCAGAAAGTTAGTGTTGACAGGATGCTGCAGAACAGGTTACTGCTGTTCCTTATGGACCAGGATGAATGGAGACGGTCTGGAGGGAAGGATCACTTGATCGTAGCCCACCATCCAAATAGCATGTTATTTGGAAGGAAAAAGCTTGGGTCTGCCATGTTTGTGCTTGCAGATTTTGGGAGATACCCAGCACAAATTGCAAATATTGGGAAGGACATAATTGCTCCTTACCAGCATGTTGTTAGGACAATTCCAAGCAGCGAATCAACTCTGTTTCACCAGCGTCCCATACTTGTTTATTTCCAAGGGGCGATATACAGGAAGGATGTAAGTTCCTCTTGTTCCTTCTTTTATAAATTGTTCAAACATTGATTTTGTCAAATCAGGCTTACAAACCTATACGAGTTATATACAGTGATGAAGTTGCCAAAAATTTTCTGAACAACTTTGTTATTCATATTCTCATACATAGTATTATGTAGTTAAGTCTGACCTTCTTTCTGGTTATCATATTTAAACATTTCTGTTATTGTTCTTCTAAAAGATATGATTGTTGATTATACAACGATGACATAGCTATTGTCTCTAGGTTCACGCATCATTTTTAGTCTACGCTAGATATAGCAAAAGTTCAATTCATCGAATGAGGACTAGGATTTTAATTTTTGACGAAAGCATACAGACATGGTATTTTACAGCTCAAATTGTATGAATCATTAGGTTGATATTTCTCTTACTTAACATATTCTAATCGCAGTTGGTAACTGCTTAAATGTGCAATATCCTATGAACAATTCTGGCAGATAAAGCCGCCTTTTATTTTAATGGCATTTTATGGGTTTGCGTAGCTGAAGATTGCACTATGCCATTTCTCATTCAGAGAAAGAAAAGACTAAACTCATTCTTTAAATCACAAGTCTTGCTTCCTAAAACACAATACGTTTCCAGTTTGGAAAATAAAACTCAACACCTCCTTTTTTTTTTTTGCGAGAATGCCATTCAAAACTTTACAGTGCTCAACGCTACAGTCTGGACCATAAAACATTTCCTTTCTTTTGTACCTTAAAATTTGTTTTGAGAAACATCATATTTTCTGTTTTGGTATATTTGCTTCTGATTTTATTGATTTCTTAGGGAGGAGTTATTCGCCTAGAATTATATTACCTTCTCAAAGATGAGAAAGATGTACACTTCACATTTGGAACTGCCCGTGGGAATGGTGTCAACATGGCAAGTCAAGGGATGGCATCGTCTAAATTCTGCTTAAACATTGCTGGCGACACCCCATCCTCAAATCGCCTTTTTGATGCCATTGTGAGTCACTGTGTTCCTGTGATAATAAGTGATGACATTGAGCTACCATTCGAAGATGTCTTGGACTACTCGGACTTCTGTATATTTGTCCATGCGTCTGATGCTTTAAAGAAAGGTTTCTTGCTGAATCTTCTGCGTGGAATTCAGCAAGACAAGTGGACGAAGATGTGGGAAAAACTGAAGGAAATTGCACCGCACTTTGAATATAACTATCCTTCTCAGCCTGGTGATTCTGTTGATATGATTTGGGAGGCTTTATATCGCAAGATGTCTCTCGTGAGATTGAAACTTAACAGGAAAAACAGATACCACAGATCTGAGGCTGCTATAAGGAATTGATTGAGTGGCAAGTCGATACATTTCAGCCATGCATCATATGTGCCTAAAATGATTTTCAGTGGCATTTCTAGGTTTCTGGATGAGATACAACCTTGGTTTCTCAGACGAAAGGGCATTCTGTATGTAGTCCTTAAACCGATTTTCTTGTCTGTTTCATTTGTAAATCAAATACTGTCAAATGGGTAGCTTAGATAATTTAGTTCTTGATCCTATTCATTCTTTCATTTCGTGTACTGAACATATGAAAAAGAGTTCATTTGATCATTGCAGATTCTAGTTCTGGAAACCACAACACTTGCTAATGAAAGGCTGCTGCACAAACAAAATTGACAACTTACTCTAAGTTTATGTGTTGTTAGTAGCATTCAGTTTTTAGAAAGAGATTTATATTTGGAAAGATCCGTAATATCTGTGGAAATGTTTTTCAGTATATCATTGCAAAATGCAATATCTTGTCATACAAAAGCACATGTAAACTTTCATGGAAAAAATAAGGAAAAAGGAAAAAAAAAAAACTATGTTTCTGTGTGTAAGGGCTAGCTTCATGATCTTAACTATACTTGGCTATTGGTCAAGACCTAAGTTTATACAACATGGAATGGTGCTAGCTCACAGATTGGCTTTGGCTGGAACATCAGCTCAACAAAATATTTCTAAAACAAATGAAACTACTAGAAAATTCCAAGTATCCAACAAAAACCAAACTGAGGTAGCTGGAAACTACCCACTACCTCAACTTTCCTCATCTGCATCAGTTAATAGCCTCAAGCCACCACTTCCTTTGCTCAAACATACAAGAAGAAGAACAACATTACCACTTCTGAAACAGATTGAGCTTGTCAACATCTGTTGTGAATCGGATCCGATCCTTTGGAAACTTTTCTTTTGCTTGACTGATTAGGATCATATATCAGAGACGGCGATGGTGATGGTGCAAAGCTCGCCGTGGTTTGCAAATGCTTCAAAGCATCAGTCTTTACCATATTTGAACTACTTTGATCAAATGCCATTAACTCCCTATTCCATCTGATGGAAGAAACCTTTTCTGGTTGAAGAGCTAAGAAACTAATGCAAAGGAGGAGGATCAAGACCCCTCTATGAAACAGAAAACTCATGATTGTAATGATATACTTAAAATAAAGAACAAGAAGGGACTAAGTGTGTGTGTTTCTTGCAAGAAGCAATGATGAGAGAATTATGAGTAGCAATGTCTGAGACTGCAGTCTTAATTATGCTGCTAAAGGCTTATAACCCACCAAGAACAAGACTGTAGAATGCCTTTCATGGGATATGGAAGACTATAAAGAACACAAGAGAGGGCCCAGAAACATGTGGGGAAGTGTTAAGATTCACTTCTATCATGAGCCTGTCATGGAAGCAATAGATTTCGAGATATATATGCATTTCTAAGGTTGTTTTAGAAGACTGACAGGTTTGAACAAAAAGTTGGAGTTGGAACAATATCCTTGGGAACATAAGCATCTTTTCATTTGAGTTTCCCCACATTTCCTTATCATTTGCATTGCTCTTTTTTTACCAAACCAAAGACCTAGTCATCCATATTCCATTCTTCAGAAATTCCCTTGTTCTTAGCCGACTTGCCGCATCATCCGACCATGTTGGCATGCCACTTCCACCCTGTGATGCAATTTCTCTGACCAAATTAGCCATAGCCGTTCGCTTAAACCAGTAAAGCTTTTAGTTGAATTTACTAAAATTGGCTATAAGGATCCAACGTTGAATGTGTTTAATCATGATTCCATTGATATGTTTGTTTGCTACACTTATTCATCATCACCATTACAGTTTTCTAATACCGAATATATGTCATTAGAATTCCTTCGAATATTAGCGATGGGGAGAATCAATTTGGTTTTTAATTTTACGTTTAACTTTTTTTATTATTATTTGTATTCAACCATTAATGATCAATGAAATGTCTATAAAATACTCTTGTTATACAGAGAATGACAGAAAAAAACAAGTTGGCTTGGGTGTTAAAAAACAGAAAGCAAAGAGAGAGGGGAGACACATGTTAAGAGAGAATGGTAACAGTGCAAGAAAGGCATTAAAAGCAGAGATGTTGGGAATGAAGGGTGAGCAACACAACATCATAGCAGCCTCTCCAAAACTCACTTTCTTTCTTTTATGCCCCAAACTTAACTTTAGAATTCCAAGCTCTTCTCTCCATAAAAACCCCCAAAAAAAAAAGAAAATCAAAATCTTGGTTTCTTGTGCTATATGGATTTCCTTTATGCCTTCCCTTCAAAGTTTTTGAAAACTCCATATTTGGGGTTTCTCATATTTCAACTTTTGAATTAGCAATGCAGGCTTGTATTTAAATTCCTCATCATGAAAGTTGAATGCAGATAATTGGTGCACTCTAACTTGGATAAAGAAACGAAGAAGAAAGAAATAAAGAAAAAGAGGGGAAAATATATACTATTAGAAAAAATTTTATAATGGAGGAACATGGACTGGTCATGCTCAAAGCCAGATGAGCTTAGATCCACCTTTTTAAAACTGAATAAAGCAAAAGAAATAAGCTACTTGTTGCTTTCAACAATCATCCTTCAACATCACATTTAACTTTAAGAAACTGTTTTAACAGGTTTCTTGCATTTGGGAGCTTATGCATATTACTATGCTCTGTAATTTTATGACCACCTTCTCCACATTGCTTACGTTACACACATTTACTTGGGCATATATTATTCTATTTATTCAAAATCTACTTGCAAGCAAAGTTTGACTACTTGTTTGCTAAGAAAAACCATGAGAGAAAAATACTAAATTGGCAAGTTCTTTTCCTTTCTTTTTTTTTTTTTGTATTGCCTCTCATTAAAAACCATCAAATGATCAGATATGAACCCTCACCTTAATACCACCCAACCGACTCCTAAAACAGCGCCCCAAACTCCTAAAAATTGAAACCTCGATTCAGACCCTAAACACCACTCCTTAACTCCACTCAAGTCCAATTCGCTGATTCAAGAGTCGACTTCAGTACTACTAGATTATACTCGATACAAGATTATCTTCAACAAACTTAACAGGTGACCTGAAGATGAACTTGAAATCAGCGCAGTGAAATATTGAGACCAATAATGATCCAACAGTACAGCTTTAAGGGGGTAAAATTAGAGTACTAAATTCTTGATTGAGCCACAAAACAGAAGAAAAAAAATTCTGAACTTCCAAGCTTGTGCATGTGTAAACAATCATTCCGACAAGGCATGTATTTCTATAATCAATTAATCGTAAGCAAGCCAGAAGTTAAACAATGCGTTGCAAACGTAGTCTGTAGAAAACAGCTCTGCCAAACTGCCAACATAAAAAGTTTCCCTAGCAGCAGAAAGAAGGCTGCTGCAAAATCAGGGATTTATATACATCCATACATTGCTTTTTTCCTTTTCTTTTCTTTTCTTTCCGGTTGGTTCGATCAGGAACTTGTGACATGTATAAGTTTTCTAAATAAAGCAGTTAAAGAGGCACAATTGGCAATGTCAGGATGAATTTTCGACTTCACTAACTTTAGTTAATATGACCATATCATTCAAGTGGTTCTTGGTGGGGAGTCGCTGTTTGCTGGGGAGCTATTGCTGGTCCAGACGCCAATGCAAACTGCAGGCCCCGACGCCGGCCAGCTTCAAGCATGATTGCAACCTCAGTTGCTGCAAGCGCTGCTGCTTCCTGATTCAGTAAAAAAGTAGTACAAACAATTTATTTAGCACTTCAAATATATAAGAGCATGAACATTTTAATTCATTGGAAATTACACAAAGAATGAACAGTGTTTTTTTTTTTAAAAGAACAAAAAGAATTATAGAAAAAGCTAAGAGATTGAAACCAACCTGTTGTTGCCTTCTTCGCTGCAAAATACTGATGGCCCAGGCCATGATGTAACACGGGAGAAGAAAACCAGCAGCCCGGAGCATGAAAAGCTGCCGAAGAAAAACTATTTTGATTAACAATGAGATCACGCACATCTTCTTTAAACATATTGGGAAGTCTCATCTCCCTTACCGAGAAAAATGTAGAAACATCTTCATCCCCATCTGTATTGGTGAGGGACATAGCATGCCTCAAGAGCAGGAGAGCCATCAACTGTGAAGGAAATGAAAAAAATGCGATCAGAACCACAGCCACATTTAACACAGCCTCATGTTTCATGCGAGACTTAATGAAACATGTAGATGAAATAAATGGTAATTTCCTATATAGTAGTGTATGCAAAATGCAGAAATAAATTATCCAGATACAGCAAATTGACACAGCCACATCACAACTAACATAGTGTCCACATGCTGCATAACTATTGCAGAGCCAATGAACAAGAGGGAATATAAGAGGAAGCAAGATGACAAAACAAATGAACGAAAACGTCACACAACCAGACAAAGATGATACTTCTCAGCAATAACATTTCTACTTTCTAGATGATAGTTTCATGAAGACCGAGAAGCACACAA
>CAODLS011229863.1:0-21165 GCA_948243855.1 Flueggea neowawraea
AATGAAAAAAGACACCAATTAATCAAACTTAACAATTACAAATCATTTGACCTTCATTGCAAGATTAACTAACAAATTTTGGAATTAAATTATCACTCAAATAACCAAAAGAAAAGAAACTGTGTGTACCTTCGGATGAAGGGTTCTGCATCCTCGACAACCAGGAGAATAAAAATCAACAATGACCAATCTGTCACCAGCATTAGCCAATGAATCCACCAGTTCCTGAGCTGAATGTATATCCACCATGTTGGGTTTTTTAGTCTTTTCCCACCATCTCAAGGCTTTACTCACACATATTGAAGATTGTGCCTGTAAAACAGGATTAAACAGATATTTTTAGACTGCAAAATAAAAAAATAAGTGTAGAAAAAGAAGGAAAAAAAAGTTGTTTTGTATACATACATGGACATAGAACTTGGCTGGTGCTTTGATGCTCCAATCTCTAAAACCCCTTTGATTTGAGAAAACTAAGTGTTTGCCTAAAAAATCAACACTCAAAACGGGAAAAGCCTTTGCTTTTGATCCTCCGATTTTCATGACACCAATAGATGGGCAAAACCCCAAAACCTCTCTGGTTTTGGAGCACATTAATGTCTCATTTAACCCAGAAACATTAGGGCTACAATTCAGAGAACACGCCATGACACTCTGTGTATTACTTGAGATCCTCTAATTCTTCCTTTTACTAAAACAAAGAAGGAAACTTTTCTAAAAAAATTGAAACGTTTCTTGGAGGGTAGGGGCAAAAAGCTCTTGAAAAAGCTAGAAACAAAGAATCAAATAAGACCCACTTCTAATTTTCAACTGAAAACTGTGGAACTTGAAAAGAAAATGAACTTTGTTGACCCTTTAAAGCCCCAAAGAGAGAACAAAACACAAGAAGAAAGAAGAACACGGAATTAAATAGTAGAAATTTTCTTTTTCAAAAGGAGGGGGTTGGTTTGGTAGGGTCCCCTGGAATTTGGATTTAACATTATCTATTCTATTCTAACAATGATTAATAAATCCATTAAAGAATGAATTATTGGATAAAATAAGATCAACACCGAAGTTGGAGTAGTATCTAACGTGTAGAGAGGTTGACCGGTTTTTTGGATAATAAAGGTGGTTGTGAGTTGTCGATTTTTAAAAGGTGTAATTTTTTCTAAGGGGAAATTATTTCTGCATCCCTGATATATATTGAACTCTCTGATTACACCACTGTAGTTTCAAAAGGCTTATTTTGCGTCCTGAAGCATAACATTGTCAATTCCTTTTAACGAAACTCGTCTTTGTTTAACAAAACTCATCATAGCAACGCCACCATAACACTCTCTCAACTCCTATTTTTCCATCACCAACACCCATCGCCTTCTCTGTCTCTCAAAATCGTTCTCTCCATTTCTCTGTGCTCCCTCACCGTGCACTTATCATCCACACCACTCTCGTCTTCAATCCGCCTCCGAAATTGTCGTCCGCAGAGCCGCCGTCTTGCCCAAGGATCACACGATCTGGAGTGAGCGAATCCACTCGAACTGGGAGTGGATTTGAGCAGGAGAGGACGGAGGCAGGTTGGTTTCGATGGGGAGGAAAGGATAAATTGATTGAAGAAATTGATTGCCTTTTGTAAATTGATACTCTCTTCTAGGTTCTTGGAAAAAAATGCACCTGAAATAAATTGATTGGTTTTTGTAAATTGATTGACTTCTGGTTTCATTTTTTCTGATTTTTAATTTGTCAAAATTGATTAGTTTGTGGGTTTGCAACATGTTGCTGTTGTGGTTAGTTGTTTGATTTTGTGGCAAAATTGAGACCTTTGGGTGGTCCTGAACATTCTATTGGTGATGTTATGGTGGAGGATGTGGTGGGTGTTGGAGCTGGGTGTAAGATTGTTTCTGATTTTGCCTAAAATCACCATTAGAGCCTGATAGTTTTGAATAGTTGTGCTTGTTGCCACAACAACCCATCTTGTGAAATGTGTGGAAGGGTCAAACTTTGGAGACGTTAACGTGAGATCTATCTGGTTGTGAGTGTGCGAGTGATTAATACTGTATGTACTAAACAGGAAGAAAAACTCAAATCAAGATTTTTATTTTCTTACACAAGAGGAAAATATGAAAGAAGTTTTTGAAAGACAGAGGAAGGTGGTCTGTTCTGTTGTCTTGTGTTGTTATGGTGGTGCTTGCTGAAACTTAAGTCTTTCTAAAAAAGTAGATATAACATATAATATTTTTAAAAAAATAAATAATATATTATATATTATATATTTATTTTTATTAATTATTAAAAAATATTATATATTATATATTATCCTACCCAACGAGTCCATGATATTTCTGGATCTTAAAACCTTTTCATTATCACCCTAGTTACTAGTTTTTTACCCTTAATCCTGCTTTTTTTGAACCCGATCTTCAATAGGCAGGCAGCGTCCAATTGACTTAAGAAATTAGTTTTTTAGATATGGAAAAGTAAAAAAACCTCTGTTTTTAACTGCAAGAAATCAGGCCGCTCATTTCTTTTACCACAGCGACATTTTCTTTTTTTTTTCTTTTGAAGCTTATCTGTGTGGTGACGTGTAAATCAATATTATGTATATACTTGTGTAAAGCTAATCCGTCTACAAAGTAAAATGATAAAATGCGAAACTATCAACGTTAATCGACCTCGTGTCGCTTAGTGTTAAGAGTTAGGATAAGAGACTTCAATAGCTAATGTTTTCTTAACACATTGATGATATAATTAACAGAGAGACTAGTGGCTTAAATTCCTTGTTCGTTTGTGTTGTGGATCATGTCCGGTGTTAGATTTATTCATTGAGGTATTGTCCGCTCTGGGTTCATGAACTCTCATGGTTTTGCCCCTGAAAAGACGTCTCAGTGGTTTGAGGGAGGAAGATGCTTATAAGCGACCATTGATCTTAACTCCTTGGCGATATAGGAGTATGGTATTACAATAACCCCCGGTCGAGACTAAGAGGCTTAGGAACACGGCTTTTAGCCCAACAACTTTTTGCTCGAGTTTCCACAAACAACGCCAAATGTTGTGGACCATGTCCGGAGTTTTTCATTTCAACTCCCGAAGTTTGGTAGAGTTTTAATAGTAATAGTAGTTGAATCGCTTGTTTGAGGAGAAACTAGATAAATTGTCGAGTGTTTGGCAACACAAAACAGAAAAGGCTTGCGGGAAATTGGGCCTATGTAACCAAAAGTACTAAAAACATGGAGTGAATCCGAGCATTGGCTCCTCACCAACAATGCACAACAATCATCTTCAGACCACTGGAATGCACCATGAGTAAAAAAGCTTACGAGTAATCGAGCTCTTATGTGGAAAACAACTAAACTGTGAGTAAAAAAGCTTGCGAGTAATCGGGCTCTCATGTAACGAAAACGTAAAGTGAGTAGAAAATGTTGCGAGAAATCGGGCTCTCATGTAACAAATATGTGAGTAAAAAAGCTTGCGGGAAACCGAGCTCTCACCAAGCAATGAAAAGATAGATTGTGATGTGGCAATAGAGCACAAAGCTTGCGGAAAATCGAGTGCTCATTGTAGAACACACGCAGTGAAAAATTGAACATCGCACATGTGTGACAAGTGAAACCTCAAGTGGTGTTGTCGTGCATGTGATAGTGTACTCGCTAAAACGTGTGACAAGTGAAACACTAAGTGGTATTGTCATGAATGCACACGAAGGTTTATTAGCTAAGACGTGTGGCAAGTGAAACCCCAAGTGGTATTATCATGAACGCACGTGATAATGTACTCGCTAAGACGTATGGCAAGTGAAATCTCAAATGGTCTTGTCATGAACGCACACAACAATTTATCTATTTCGTCCTCAGTAAGAAAATCAACTATTACTATTATTAAGGCTTCACCGAAATTACTTGCCCAAAAGTAATTCGGACATGTGATTGGGGAGCAACTATGTATATAAATTATGCATGAAAGAAAAGCACATGAATAAGAGAAGCAAATAAAACACTCGATTCAAGTAAGAGCTCGTACCTCATCAAGATCACCTAGTGGAAAGTCTCTGAACACTAGCATGGTGAGGATGATGAACTTTACGAGATTGAGTGGATAATTGACATCAATATGGTGAAGAGGGTGATCTTCACGAAGTGGAGTTAAAATAACGAACTTCCCGAGGAATTCCATTCGAGAGTTGGTGAACTCCATAACGAGATGTTGAACCTCCCGAGGAGCTGAACTCCACGAGGAGATGGCAAACTCTACCAAAATTCGGGAGTTGAAATGAAAAACTCCGGACATGGTCTACAACAATTGGCACCGTCTGTGAGAACTCGAGCAAAAAGTTGTTGGGCTAAACGCTGTGTTCCTAAGCCCATTAGCCTTGACTGGGGGGCTATTGTAGTGACATGCTCCGACATCGCCTAGGAGTCGAGGCCAAAGGTCAATTATAAGCATCTTCCTCCCTCAAACCACTGAGGCGCCTTTTCATGGGCAAAACCGTGAGGGCCCATAAACCCAAAGCGGACAATACTTCAGTGGATGAGTTTAGCACCGGACATGGTCCACAACAATTTCAACTATGTATATAAATTGTGCATGAACAAATTGTGCAATAAAGAAAAGCACATGAATAAGAGCAACAAATAAAACACCCAATTCAAGTAAGAGCTCGTACCTCATCAAGATCACCTAGTGGAAAGTCTCTGAACACAGCATGATGAGGATGACGAACTTTACGAGATTGAGTGGACGATTGACATCAGCATGGTGAAGATGGTGATCTTCACGAAGTGGAGTTGAAATGACGAACTTCCCGAGGAATTTCATTCGAGAGTTGGTGAACTCCACAACGAGATGTTGAACCTCTCGAGGAAGTGAACTCCACGAGGAGATGACAAACTCTACCAAAATTCGGGAGTTAAAATGAAAAACTCCGGACATAGTCCACAACAATTGGCACCGTCTGTGGGAACTCGAGCAAAAAGTTGTTGTGCTAAAAGCTGTGTTCTTAAGCCCATTTACCTCGACTGGGGCTATTGTAGTGGCATGCTCCCACATCGTCTAGGAATCGATGTCAAAGGTCGCTTATAAGCATCTTTCTCCCTCAAACAACTGAGATGCATTTTCAGGAGTAAAACCGTGAGAGTCCATAAACCCAGAGCGGACAATACCTCAGTGGATAAGTCTAGCGTCGGACATGGTCCACAACAGTTTCCATAAACAAAGATTTGTATAAGCTGCAAACATGCGTGATTTGAGTATATACAAATATAGGTTGAGGAGGACATTCCGTTAAATTAATTATGAAATCAAACGGCAAAACGAGGGTTTTGGTTTGATTGTGACAAATGGGACCAAAATTGAAGCAAAAAGATTCCAATCCAAAACACACAAGACAGAAATTTCAATTACAAACCGCATGATGCGCAATACGAAGCCCACTCATTACGGGTCGGGAACTTCATATTCAAAACGTGTGACACCCTTATTCCATGACGCATTTTCAGCGTTGCTTCCCCTCAATGTTCACCAACACATTTGAACTTTTGCGGTTGTAAAACAAATTTTTGTGGTCGGCGGCCATGGGAGTAAGTAGAGAAGCACATCCACACGTAGCCAAACCCAATTAGGTATAGCATTAACAATCCTTAATTATCTGTAATTAGGCTCTGATGCCTCTCCCTCAATGGAAAAAAAAAAACAATCATTATTATCGCCATAGCATTTCAGTCGTACTTTATGGATTGTGTTATTCAATAGTCGATAGTGCAAGGCATTTCGCTCCTCCATAACTGTGCATGAATGTATTTAATTGGAAAGTTGTTGATAGAGTTTATTGTGGCAATTTTATAAGAGCTAAATTCGTAACAATTACTATGAATATGAATCAAATGCTTTGTTTTTATTTAATTAAGCAATTAACGAAGAGTTTTGTTAGCGTCAAGGGGTACTTGGTAATGAAGATTTTACACGCGAACGTGAGAATCAAGAACAGAAATGGGGGTGGATGGAAGGAAAAAAGAAAAAGAAAAAGAAAATACTCCTTTTTTCTCATAATTATAGCTCAGTTTTCATTTTATGGATATCTCAAAATACAGTTCAATTTCTACTTATAAATGTCGTTTTTGAATGGAATCTCTATAATATTTTTTAATAAATACATCTTCTTTTCGAGTCTTTAGAATATATCAAATAAAAAAATGAGTAAGAAAAATTTTTAAAAATGAACTAAAATTAATTAATTTTCTTAATAAATTATATATACAATGTGCAATATGGACTAGAATTTTCGGACTAAAAAATAGTTTCTCGACGGAGTAAAGCTTTTTTTAACTATAAACCATGTAATTTATCCAAACATGTTTGGGATGTGCAGTTTGTGGAGTGAGAAGGCGTCTGCTGGACTCACTTGCACTCTAAGCCCATCAAAACAACCTATTTGAGCTTGTGGACCCATGTTCGACTTTATGCCCCGAAAGCCCACTTTGCCTGTATTTCATTAATATGGACCGAGAGGAGGGCCACAACGTTCAGTGATTTCCTCATTTTATTTTGGAGATAATTATACTGTAGTCTCCAATGTCCAGTTTTTTTTAAAAAATTTTTAATTCATGGGGTATTTTTTGTTAATTTTAAACTCTCAATTTATAATTTATACGGCGCTCATTCTTGGTCCATACTAACTAAAGTTCTATTTAGTCCTCAATTTTTTTTCTTCTTATTTAGTAAAGTTGTTTTGTCTTTTCTCTTCTCTCTCTTTCTTCCTCCCTCCTCTCCCTCGTCTCTGTCATCTCCTCTCTCTTCCTCTCTCTTCCTCTCTCCCTCATCTCTCCCATCTTTGCCCCCTCTCCCCCTATCTTCGCTTCCTCTCCGTCCATCTCCACCCTCGTCTTCGTCCATCTTCGCCCTCGGCTCCATCCTGTCCCTTTCTTCTAAATTTTTCCCTCGCGTCATTCTCCCTCTCGTTGGGATGCTCTGATCTGCCTTCGTCCGCCTCGGATCTCCGTTGCTCCTGGAACTTCGTCGCCTTCAATCTCTGTCTCGTCATCTGCGTGGTTGTCGTTACTAGTGGGGAATAAGCAGGAGGCCAGATCTGACCGATGGAGTGGCGGATATTCTTGTTTTTTTTCATTTTGTTTTGATAAAATCTTTTTCAAATATTAACAATTTAAAAAAAAATCAGAAATATTTAAGGTAACAAAAATTTATTTAAAACATAGTTTAAAATTTTCAAAATTAAGATATAGTTGGATGTTTTTCAAAATGGTTTACATTGAGTTAATATAAAGGTTGATTTGGTTACAAAAAAAGGTTGTGTCGAACATTTTTATATGAAGTTGCTATAAAGTTTATATAATGTTTTTATTAAGTTTTCAAAGTGTTTTTAAGGTTTGCCAAAAAGAGTTTTTTAAGTGTTTAAAAATTTTATAATGGGTTTATATAAAGTTTATTAAATTATTTAAGATTTAAGATTTGTTTACAAATTTAGAAAAAGTTTATATGAAATTAGTAAAATTTATATAAAATTAATAAAGTTTATATGAATTTTATATAAATAGGGACTAAAATGGAAAAATAACGACAAATAGGTTGATTTTTTAGTTTTTTTTCAAAAATTAAAAAGAAAAATATAATTCATTTATGCTACACAAAAAAGGTCACTTTCTTCTTCTTTTTTTATAAGCAAAGGTCATTTTCTTGTTTATGTAACCAAATTGGATTAACATTAAAGAATTGTAACAAAAAAAAAAGCATTAACTTCTTCCTTCTACAGTGTAGACAAATCCACATTGTACTCTAAATAAATGACTCCATATCTTGACCGTGAGAAAGACAAATTACGATTACAAACGCAATTGAAACAAAAAGGGCTCTTTCTGAAGCTATTAATCATGTTGCAATTGATCTCATTCAAGAAACCACTTCCGGTATCAGAGACGTTATTAAAGAGGGAGCAAGCTCAAATTCCATCCTTTTGATTGAACTAGTGTCCATTGCACTTGACAAACAAAAGAATTCGAATCTTCAAATCTTGATTTCGACATTGGTCATCGAAAGTGGCCCTCAAAAATATCCGAAACCAGGAGTTGGGGAGGAAAAGAAAGCAATGGCTGTGGAGAGTTGAGAGCCCAGAAGAAAACGGGTCCCTTTCTTGAAAAAGGTGAGCCAACAAGGAACAAAGGTGTCAATTAATTTGTGTCGTCATTGAGTAGAGTAGAGAGAGGTTTGTTGGTGAAGTTTTGTGAGTGAGAGTAAGAACCTCCCATGGCACCATCAATCCGTCACCTTTCATTAAACGCTCTATTATTTTGTTTTTGGTTCCTTCTCCATTTGCTGGGCCCCACCCCCCTTATTTATTTGTCTTCTCTCTTTTCTTTATTCCCATTTCCTTTCGTCATTTTTCACTCCTCCACCTCTCTCTATTTTCGCTTTTCATCCTTTCTTTCTTTCTTTCATTCAAACCCCTCCATACTTCCACACCAAAAAAAAACCCATTTTTATTTTCATCTTTTTTTTGTCTTCCTATGTTATATTGTTCTTTGCACATGCTCCCAAAAGGGATATGAAAATAAAATTTAAATGAATAATAATACTAATATGATTGTTTGATTATAATAATATATAACATATTTTGAACAATATATAATATATTTTGTATAATTAATTTTATTAAAATATGTATTTTTTCTTTAATTTTTTACTATTTACTCATTACCGAATTTTATAAAATTTACCAAATCTGCTATCGGCAGTAACAAGTTGTTCATCGGTGCTAACCGGCAGTAACAAGTTAATCAACTCATCCTTGGAACTGAACACTGAACAGGACCTGGTACTTGCAGCTTCTCTTTTAAAAAAAAGTTAACAAATCTATGCAAAGTTGACTTTTTACATCCATTATAGTCAAAAAAAAAGTGGAAGAATTTTGGGGATGATAAAAAAAAAAACAGCGGACATTTAAGGTTTTGGCTGCAAATTAAAATGATTTAATATTGATATACAAAATTTGTTGACACAAATTCGTTGGAGGTCAAAAACAGCAATAGGCAGATTTTTGGACGGCTAAAATAATAACTAACCAGAATACCCACCAACATAAGAGAACGGACCCATAGTCCAAATCCCCGTTTAGGACACCATTGCAGACCCCGTCAATCAGAAATCGGAATGATGCTTGAGCTCAGTCGCTACTTGAGTGGACTCGGTGCGTCCCCGAGTCAACCCGGCCGAATCATCGCACAAGCAAAAAATAATTATAGACTAGATTCAATAACAATGTCGCAGTTCCCTTTAGTGGATCGGATCACCCATCAATCCCGGTTTGGCTCCAAATTGCGTCACGCACGCGCCTCATGTCGCGCCCCTTCAGCGTCCTTCCCACTCCTTCGAACATCGATGCTCCGCCCATTTTCCGGTTCCGTGCATACTCACGCGCCAGATACTCGTGCGGAGGAACCATTTCGGAGTTGGGATTGTCGTACCCATCGTCCGAGTCACGCAAAGACTCAACCGAATTAACCCGGTAGATTTTGCTCCAGTCCGGCACATTCACTGGCGCTGATGTGGCCAACTGACGTGGCGACAAAGCTACGTTGTTCTCGTGCCCACGGAATTGGTGCAAGATTCTCGACGCTGCCGTTTTGTTAGACGAATCTTCGAAAGCCGAAGACAGGCCATTCCGGTGGCGGCTCCTAATGGACACGCTCCCATTGCTCTCAGCTCCGGAGCGTAGACTCCACTCCCCCAGCGAGTTATTCATATTGCCTTGGTCACTCCGGTCTGCCACGTCATCGACCATGGACCAGACATCCTCCTCGCCCAGTTCGGTGTCCGCAGAGGTTTCTTGGCCAGTACCGTAAGCGTAAGCTCCCAGCAACCTCTCGCTACGACTTGCCGTAAGCCTCCTGCCCTTGGCCATGAATGATTGAATGAGAGATCAAGGACCAAGAAAGCAGAAGAGTGTAGAAGAAAAGTATGATTGAATTAGAGAGGAGAGGAATCGGTAGTGTTAGGAGTCCATGAGGGAGGGCTCTGCTATAGAGGGAGTTTGAAGGAGGAGACATGTATATATAGTGGTGTGGAGAGAGATGGGGGCGTGTGTTCATTTCATGTGAATTTTGGATTGCAATTTGTATTGCATTTCGTGGGATTACATCAATGGAAGGTAAATGAATGGTGAGAATGGAAGACGCCCACGAAACTGTTAAAAAAAATAAATTGAAGAAATAGTAGAATAATAATAAAATGGAGAGAGTTGTTGGCTGTTTCACGTGCCACTGGAAGCGCGTGTTCGATACCGAATAAGTGAGAGTGTATTAGAGTGAGGGAGGGAGGATTGGAGAAAATGAGCCGAATTTGGATATCCAGTTATAATTTTACTGCCATAATTTTATTGTCATTTGTAATATCTCACCTGAAAAAAATTGGTTATTCATAACAGCAATCAAGTAAAGGTATGAATTCTTTTTAGGTCCTCAAATTTTGTAATTACCTTACTAAATATGAACTTGACGATGAAATCTTGCTTTCATATATATATATATATATTTTTTTTTTTTTTTGGTAACAAAAAAGTGTTGCTGAATATTAAATCTTTGAATTGATAATAAACACACTCAACCATTTGAGATTGTTTAAGTGGCATTTTTATTGTCAACGAATGATTTAATGAATAATTTTATCTAGTTTAAAACTTGATTCATTTAGTTTCAAAGTTTTTCTCGATGCTACACTTCTCAACTTTAAAACACAAAAATTATAAAGATGCTGATTCAATGTAACGCAAAAAGAGAAAAGGTCAAAATAACCCATTAATGGGCAATTTGTCTTCTTCGCTTAATAATAATCCAAACAGTGAAGTGAATTGACATACATCTTTTCATCCACGTCAGATCATTTCACTATCTCACATTAGTAGGTCCCACTATACTACAGAACGTATCGTGTTTTGACAATGTCAAATCCTTCCAACCCGGGTCCCATTCTCCACGTGGGCGTTCGTAACAGACACATATCCCTTCTTCAGCCCAACACCTGTAAACTGCCAACAAAAAGTGGGTCCCGGTTTCCATGTCACCATCATGCCACGTGGAAGATCGTCAACCAGTTAAAAACGTTACAAAAAAGAAGGGAAGATTAGGATGTTTTTAATGGAGAGGGAAATGATGGTGACAATAAATTAATTGATGTTTATGGTTAAAATAATCCCCACTTGTGAGGTGAGGGAAGGGAAGGGAAGGGAAGGGAAGGGAATTGAGGACTATACATATGTATATGAAGGTGAAGGCTACCTCAAAAGCAAAGTGTGTCTGTCTGTGAACAGGCCACATTGAACGTTTGAGAAGGCAACATGGGGAATAGGGTCCTACACCACGACTTGTCCTTTCCATTTCAACCCAAAAACTTATCTCCATTCACCATTACAACTAAACAATGCAATAAGGCTCATGTTCTTTCAGTATATTCTGCAACAAGTCACAAACAAAACGCACCATTTGTTAATTATAATATGTTAAAATTGTAAAATGCTGAATATTATTGGATATTCAATACCTGGAGTCTAAATTTGACGATCATTAATTAATGCTCAAGTCCAAGGGAGAGATAAGATAGAGCCCATATGATTTACCCAAATAGGCTAAACTCACATTGTTTTATTCTTGAAGTTTTGCTCATATAAGTGGTCTGGTGTGTGGTTCCTTTTTTTCCTCCCATGTATTGGGTTTGATGGTACTCCAAATGCCATGGTTGGGGTGACATTATTGAGGACCCCTGCCTTTCGGGGACGGTGGTGTTGAGTAGAAAAGTGGGACCTTTTCTTCCCTCCGATGCAGTGACCGGACTTTTCTCGGGTCCATTCGTTTTGTTGGGTCTGCCAGTCGTGGACCCCTGAGAAAACCCAACTCCATCCTTCTAGCTTCGGACCTATCGTTTGTTATTGCTAGCATCCAATGCTACAAGTCTGGCCTCTCTTCATCGGACGGTCATGGTTCTTACCCACGTGGAATCCCTACTCATATTTTATCTTCCACCTTGCTCATCCAAATCCAGTCCTACCAAAAACGAATTGAAGACTGAAGAGACATCAAGTTTGTACTTCTACGGTTCAATGTATGGAATGGCTAGTTAATTGGATAATTTCAAATGTTAAATCCAATCAAATCAAGCTTGCCCAAGTTGTCTGTGGATAAAAAATTATCTTGCAGACCATGTTGTGTGCTAAGACAAATTTGATCTAATCCAATGTTGAAAGAGTTGTTCAAAATCATTGACGGCAGAAATAAAGTTAAAAAAGAGGTGGGGACGAGGTACGAACTGCAAATTGCATGGCAGAAAGAGTAAAAGACCCACCATTCCGATAGCCTTATTTCCTAATAATGAACTGCCACAATCAACTTCTGATTATGTCACGCAGTAACAAATAGAGGAGTATTTTAGACTCAGAATCTCAACTGCTATTGGCTTAGCCACCATCCAGCCACCGCCATTAACCGCTAAAAAACAAACTACGCGAATGGTGTATTTCATGTGATTTCATGGGTTCCAGACTCCAGTTAATTGGCTCTGGCTGAACTGTGTTGGATATAATAAAATTGTATGTCCCTTGTTTAATGTGTTCGATTGGATCCGCCAAATCACAAGATTGTACTACAGGGACATTATTACCTATTAGATTACTCGTAATCTACGATTTTTGAAGTAGTCCCGCGGGATGCCTGCTCAGTATTTTTATTGTTATTTTATTAAAGTTCACAATTCTTAATCCCTCAGTTTTTTCATCCGTAATTCAGGAGCTACTTTAAGAGTCTCGCAGGACGCCTACTCAGCTTTCCACTAAATACAATTTTATTTTAATCTCCAACTTTTATCTACTACTTCATTTAATACTTTCTACCCCAAATTCATTAAAATAAAAATAGTTCATTCAAATAAAAATAATTCATTAAAATAAAAAAATTACATTAAAATAAAAAAAATTCATAAAATTTAAAAATTAAATTAAAATAAAAAAATTACATTAAAATAAAAATATTACAAATAAAATATTAAATATTACATTAAATTAAAAAAACTACAACCCATATTTTTCACAAATTTTTTTACAAACGTATTCATACAAACGTCGTGTCGCGGGAGTCATGTTCGACGTATCTTTGTTGAGTATCGCTATGTCTTCCTTAAGCTGTTAATCTTTGAGATACTCCATTTTTTCTCGTTCGATCTCAAGTTGTTGTTCTTTTTCTTTCTTTCTTTCTATTAGCTTTCGCCGTTTCGAAAGCTTTGCGATTTAATTATTTCTCGAACAACATGTCGTAAAAAATGGAAGCAACTTCGGAGACGTCGCTTGATGTCGAATTTTCTTTCCCATGCACATTTCGTTTTGCCTTTTGCTTGGTTATTGGCTCTTCCCCTTTGGCCTTATCTCGGCCCATTGGGCGAGCCTCTTGGGTTGATTCTCCTTCGACGCTAGGATTGGAGGCGTTGAGATCGAAGGAGTCGGAGCTAGTGTAGGCGCCTTTGGCATTCACCTTGGTTCTTTTTGGACCAGCCTCGGGGTCAATGGGTAATGATTCCCTCCATTTCGGATGATCACGTAAAATTTTTCAAACGTCATCGTGGAAGAAATGGGTTTTCGCCTCAACCAAGTAGACAACGCGTGCTCGCTCCATAATCATGTCGTCGCTCCAATTGCTATGATAAGTCGAAGCAACGTTGTTGTAGATGCCGTTAAATAAGGTGAAAATTTTGTTGAGTGTGTGCCACCTATTTTTAACGGTCTTCCCATAACGTTGCTCGTTTGCCTCCATCTCGTGGTTGAAGCGTGCAACCATACGCTTCCAAAAAGAGTTGGCGTTTTGGTCGTTGGACATTATGGGATCTTCGAAAATAGCGATCCAACACTTAGCCAACTTGACGTCGTGTGGAGGGATCCACTTTTTGTACTTGGCACGGACGTCGGGTTCGAGATTGCTTAGACCAATAGTGGGTTCGGGGGGTTCATTTCAGGAGTAGGAGAATCTCCTTGGGAACCCATCATCGAACACCTATCCAACAAGGGGATGTAATGATTATTTTGTGAAAAAAGGATTGGACGTAAAATTTTGGAAATTACCAAAATTGAAAAGTGCGAGTTGATATGAAAATGGAAAAAATGAAACGGTGGGATTGAATTGATAGTTTGTGAAAGAGGAAAAATTTGATGGATTATTTTGAGAATATCGATAGTTGGCAAAATTTGATGGGTTATTTTGAGAAGATAATTGAATATTTTCATTATTGGAATCCATAATTTTGGGGGGAAAATTGGAATGAGAGTAATTTGAGAGTATGGAGAGAAATTTTAAGAGTTGAGAGAGTTTGAGAGAGAAATGAGTGTTTGAAGTGTAGAAATGAGAAAAAAAAATGTGTTTATGGAGTATTTATAGGAAAATGTATAAAATTAGTCGTTAGTGACCAAAATGGTAATTTTTCGGCCTCCAACAGTAATATTACCGTTGAAGTAAATCTGAACGTTAGATCAAAACGATTCAACAATCAGATTTTGATTTAAAAAAAATTAATGTATCAGGTGCAAGATTAGTGGGTCTCGCGCCTGACACATATAGCCCGTCCTCCTGTAAAAGGACGGGTTACATCACGGGAACGCCGGTGCCGTCTACCTCAGATGTCGTACCAGATAATTGGGTTTCAGTTGGAGGCAATTGTCCTGTAGTAAGAGGCTATTGTCGGGTAGTTTGTGCTTGGACTTGTCAGGCCACCGCCTTCTCTACTGCCCTTCAAGACTCGTAAATAGATGTAGTTGTAGTTCACCTACAATCGAATTATCGAATTTTTCGATCTTTTGGTATTAAACAGAATTCCAGTGCCAGAAGTTATATATTTATAATAATTTGTACTTATTCGTATATATGATCAGTCCAAATTTTAAATAATTGCACGAAAATAATATCTTAGAGCCAAGAATTCAGAATAAACATAGGTGACAGAATTTTCACTTTGCTTCAAAGTTCTAGACCTATAATGAGACGAGTCACGACCACAAATAATGAAAGAAGAAAGGAGACCACTATATTGACATTAAATTGAATTTGAGAACAGTTTTAGAGGTAGGCTGGTAGCTCAGGTGTAGGATTCTTTTTATTCTATTTAACGGTAACTCTTTGGAATCGTTACTTTAGGCGTTGTTTGAATGATTGACAACATAATTTATTAATGTACAATATAATATGATGTTGTATAGTATGATATAGTTATTATTATTTATTGTGTTTTGAAGATAGTATATAGTCTGGTTAAATAGTTTTTTTTTTATTTTGTAGTATTGTATAGTTGTAGAATTGATAAAATGACTAAAATATCCGCATTTATTGATATAATATGATATTTTATTGTATTTCTTAAGGGTATTTTAGAGATGTTGAATTTATAAACTATGGAGAACTATCGTTTTGGTGGTTTACAAAATCTATTAAAATTCATAATTTTTAAACCATGCAAAATCATAACATATCATGAATCTGTAAAAATCAAAACAAACAATAATTTAACCATACCATATTTTATGAAACTATAGAAAACCATCAACCAAACAAGGCCTTAAGGTTTGGTCCAGCCATTTGCTAATTTTACCTGCTCTGTCCTTCTTTCTTGCTACTCCGCCACCACCACCTTCAATTCAACCTGGCCATAATCATCTATATATCTTAATTATGATGTTTTATGGATGAATATTTGGAAACAGTTTCAACAATTAAATGTTTAATCTTAAATAGGTTAAACAATGAAATGATAGGTGAAGGAATGAGGATTCCAAACACTTGGCATGGCTGCAAGATTTATATATTGTTTCCCGCCCCTGAATTTGAAATTTTCTTCACATAATGCATGATTGGCTTCAGTATACATGAATATAAACTAAAGATTCACACATAAATAGTTAATTAATATCGGAGTAAAAATTAAAGATACATCAACATATACAATTGTGGTGGAATCTTGAAAAAACCTTCAAATTGCGACAACATGTGGTCTGAAGGCAATGAATAGTACTTCCCACATTTTTTTAAACACAAAAATCTTTTTTTTTTTAACCAAGCAGATCGCATTATTATAACCTTAAAAGAGTTCTTGGTCCAATGATTCCATTAAGTATTACATATTCTGCAATACGATTTTGATTACAATCTCTCTGCCATAATAAGATGCTATTCGCAAGGGAATCTTGCCCTTCCGAAACTGTAAGGGGGATCTAATTGTCTGACACCATTGCCGCATCACCACCAAGTTCTCCAATAGCTACCATCTTCATTATCATCCACTGTTTACCTCTATTACCCGGCCTGCGTTAGTGATTTTTTTTAACTTTATTGCTAAGTATTAGAGGTCTCATGATATGTTTTACAACCAGCGGTAATTTTCTCCCCTGTAGGTGTCTTTTGAACGAAGTTAGATTCATTTTCAAAATGGTACTAGAACCAATTTAGTGGCAATTCCGTGCAGTTAGGCTCAATTATCAAGATTGTGCAAGTGTAATTAACCACTTAAACAAATAATATTAACAGTTCTTTCTTTTCAGCAAGTAGCATCTTAATCTGCTTAAGGCGAGGATGCTAAATTGATCGTAATGGGAAAAAGAAGAAAGGACTTTGAGATGGATGGATGTAAGGTCGCAATCCGATAATAATAACGTTGGCCAATTAATGTTTTCATGTAAATAAAACTGGTTCACTTTAGTTTCAGTTGCATATGACAGTTAACAGAAAGCATATCTTTCAGATGAGTTTACTTGATGGAGTAGTGCCATGTCTGATTCCCATTTGCGCAATAGGATACCTGAACTTGTGGTTTGTGGTTGTGGCCTGTCCATTCTTGATCACCTTTGTGTTCTGTTCAATCATGAAGTGGTAGTACTGTTCTTACTTGTTGATTGGCATGTAAATAAAGTAAATGATTGTTTTTTGAACTGAAAAATAAAGTAAGTGATTGATCGAGTAGATCGGCATCTTCTAATTTGGCTTTACTGAAAATCAAGACCCCATTCTGTTCAAATCAACTCTATGTAGTCAATATTCTCATAATTTTGAGTTGATTGTCTCGAGTTTTGAAGACATAATTGAGGATTGAAGTCTCATTGACATAACCTGTTATATATCTATATCCTCAATTTGGTTGCTGTTTTCAACAAAATATAGAAAGATTACTACATGCAATCCATTCACAAAATTGACAATCAATCTTTGAACCAAATCTGATTCATTATTAATTCGCAAATTATTATCTTCAGTCGCTTTAGTACCTCACTAAATATAGTTAACTATTGTTGAAATCATGCCTTGTGAATATGCCCATAACCATATCATGCATTTGATTCAAGAAAGTGACCATGTTTGAGTAGTGACTCATGTTATGCTACAATTTAGGATAGTGGATGCTCATGTTTAGTTAGTGGCCATGTTCTATGTTCATGAAAAGTTTTACGGTCATGTTTATGCTATTTTTTAGTTGTTACAACATGTATTTAAAGCAAATAATCAATAAATGAAATGCATACTTCTATGCCACTTTCCATAACACATATCATATCTTTTTATATCCAACAACTATTAATATTGGAATCATTGAAAAACTTCCGCAAGCCTTAAATTAAGTAGGATTTGAAGATTCAAGACGAGTTACATTTAGTATGGTATGGAGAGATTAGAAATAACCCAAAATGATGTTTAGAAAATAAAAAAATAAACCATAAGTAGTTGAATTTCTTTTTGAAAATGTTATAATTAATTTTATTAATTAATGTTGGGGGTCCTGATCATAACATGGTTAAGCATACACAGAATGGAGATAGGAGTTGTTTTCATAAACTTGGTTAAGCATGTGCGATTGAACGTGATGAAATTAAAGCTGTATGTCCACTTGGTTAATAACTTGCCAAATAATTGATGAAAATGGATGCTACGCTATATGAAAATCAACCAGCAACGCCATGTGTCTTTTCCCATGATTTTTCCTTTTCTATGGTACCAAAGCAAAGCTACTTTTTGCATATTAATTGATTGAGTAGCTTCTTTGATTATATATACATACGTGGGGAGGATAAAACGAATAAATATTTATGTGGAGCTGTCCAAATTTGTCGTCCTGATTTGTCATCTTACTTAAGGCTCTACACTCATTATTGGGGCAATTGCATATTCACAAAGTTTAAAATCATTAATTAAATATTTATATAGTGTATTTTTTAAATTTTGGACGTTCGACTCATTAATTAATATTACAGATTCTGGATTTATTTATATATTGTTGATATTTATATGTTGTTGATTTGTTGTTAATATTTATATGTTATTTATATTTTATTTCTTATTCATATATTGTTTGAATGTTGTTTATATATTATTGATATCTTATTTATAAGTTATTTATATGTTAAAAATAATATATGAATAAATCTGTAATTTATATGTTGATATACTGTTTATATGTCGTTGATATTTTGTTTATATGTTGTTTTTAACATATAAACAAAAAATATTAACAACATATAAATAAGAAATTTTGAATCTGTAATATGTGAAAGTTTTTCGTACAAAATAAATTTTGTAAAATTTTATTAGTCTGCCGCGTAATTACCACGTCATTATTGGGTTGTTTTGTTTTGGCAAACTAGGTGAGTGAGTGAGTGGCCCTTGTTTGGATATAAGGCCAACTAGACCAGATGCTAAACTAAAATGGGCCCTTCAAGCTTACACCCATAAACTAGGGAAAATTACATGTTTATATGAAAAATATCACTTATTAAAAATAACATATCAAATTTTCAAGTATTAAGAATGACACTTCAAGTTATTAAATATAAAAAATGACATATGTTTAAAAAAATCTCAAAAAATTGAATTTTTTTCTCAATAAAAAATGTCAATCCAGATTTCATTTTTTAGGTTCATAACTGTTCACAATGGAGTACACAGTTCATATTTTCAAAAAAAATCTAAAAATTTTTTTAATTATTTTGTTAAAAATTTTCAACGAATTTAAAAATGTTTTTTTGGTTCACAATAGTTCACGCGGTAGTTTTTTTGGTTCACGCAATTTATATTTTAAACGGCTCACACAATTCATATATTTTGAAAATTCTAAATGATTTTTTTAATTATTATTTTAGAAATTTTGAACTAAATTTTTTCTCAAAAAAATATTTTTTAAGATCGGTTTTAACGTTCACAATAGTTCACAAAATGATATACATTATATTGTGCATGGTTGTGAACCATTTTGAACAAAAAAATAATATTTTTTAAACGAAATGTTAAAATGAATTTTTAAAACAATGGTTCACGATGATATATACAAGTTAAAGAAAACAACAACACATAAAAAACAACAGAGTTCATAAAAAAAATAGAACACAGAGGACTTAATTCCAATAACAAAATAGAACCTGCAATTAAGGCATTCTAAATATTTTTAAAAAAATTAAGGACCAAACAACAATTTAACAAGAAAAAACAAAGGCAGCAGCTAGGGTTTAACGCTAGTCGCCGCCTCCTTAAGTTGCTCTACCAAATGTCGAATGTCGTCCATGTCGCCTTCAACAGAAGATAAACTCGCCAGATCTCCGTCAACAACCTATTTCCTCCACAAGCGAAGACGAGGAGTGACGAACGAGCAACAACCGACGAGATCGAATAGAGAGAGAGAATAGGAAGGGTGGCTAGGGTTTGAGAGGAAGAGAAAGAAGAGAGGTGGTACAGTTTAAGAGAGGCAGTAGAGGGAGAAAAGAGAGGAGAGTAAGGGCGGCTAACCGATGGTTTATATGGACCGACGGTTCAACAGATTTGGGAACCCCTAAACCAGAACTGGCTAATGAACTGCTGATTTTTTATGTGCGGTTCACAGTTCCGGGCCAGTTCCAATTTTGACCAGTTCGGTTTGGCCATGTCTAGGCTAGCCTATGAGAGGAGGAGAGAGAGAAAGAGGGAGAGAAAGAGAGAGAGGAAAGAAGAGAGAAAAACTAAAGAGAGAGAGAACAAATTGAGAAAATAAAATGAAAAAATTGAAATTTAATCTTAAAATTTTAAATCTTAAAATTTGGCATTTTTAAAAGTTGAGTTTGAAGAGGTGATATTTTTAATCTTAAAATTTAAAATGTGTTATTTATATAATTACAAAACTTTAAGATCTAAAATTAAAAAATAGTAGGTTAAATATGACATAATGTGTAATTAGCACCATAATAAACTACATGGCCCCTGACTGTAGACATGTTATTTTGGAACCGAAACAGAAACCGGCGAACCAAACTGGAACCAGGCCATTCAAAACTTGAACCGGCCGACCAAAACCGGAGGGTTGCAGTTCAGGTTCTGATTCGATCTCTCCAGAAACCATTGAACCGACAGTTCAAACCGCCATATAACCGTTGGAACCGACAGTTTCTAGCCGTTGGAACTGCCTGTTCCAACGGTCATTTCTTTTTTTTCTTTTTCAACTCTATAATTACCCCCGCCCATCCTACCATTTTACACCATTCATTCTCTCTCAATCTCAATCTCTTCTTCTACATTCTCACTCTCTCAAAATTCATTTTGCTCTAAACTGCTTTTATTAATTATTTATATATTTTATTATTACAATTATGTTTTCTATATTTCTCTAAGTTATTTTTTGCAATTACATTTTTTTTCAAATTTCTTTCACTTTTTTATTATAGTTTAATTTATTTTTTTGTTATTTCATTACATTTAATTAATATTTGCATCATTGAAATTTTTTAGTAGAAATAGAAATTTTGAAAGTTTTAAAATTGAAAATATTGGAACTCAAGAGAGTCAAACTAAATCAATTCTCACCCAAGGAGATGAGGGGGAGTGGAAAGAGTGGAAAGAAGAGTTTTTAGTTTTGATATTTTTAAAACTCTTTTTAAGAAAATTTCTAGTGGTGATAAAAAATTTAAAGTTTTTTTGTAATGATTGTCTGCAGGAATACTCGTTTAAGCATGGAGGGCGCTATGGAACATATCAAAAATATATAATAAAAAAGCATCCGAAAAAAGTGGGAATAGTGAGAGAACAAACGCAACTAACTGGGTTTGCTTATTCTTCTTCTCAATCTAGTTTATTTCGTTATAATCATAATGAATCTAGTATGAGTTTTGCTCAAATGGTTGTTGTTGATCATTTATCATTTAGTTTTGCTAAAAAATTA
>CAODLS011229883.1:0-30579 GCA_948243855.1 Flueggea neowawraea
ACAAATTGTAGAATAAAAATAACAAAAACTAAAACTTTGTTTTTATATATATATATATATATATATATATATATATATATATATATATATATATATATATATATATATATATATATATATATATATATAATAGCTTTTCAAAAATCATTTCGAAACCGTTCGCAAACAAAGCAACTAGCAGGCACAAAATCATATCAAATCAGTTTCAGAGTCAAAGCATATATCATGGATATGGGACAAAAGCAAATGAATGCATCTGGCACTAATAACATAGGTGATGTGGACTTCGCTACTAATTAATAACAAATTATGTGTTGGATCAGAACACATTGGTACCAGCATCCCTAGTAGCTGAGATTTCTCAATGCATTGGTATACCAAAGGCTACTACTACCCCATAGCACATGAGTCACATATCAGAAAACCAAAACCATACTATTACATAGTATGAAAGCAAAGTCATGCAAATCAGCATCAAAATCAGAGAGATGATATATAATACACATAAATCAGTTTTAAAACAGAGTACTGATTATTAAAACACATAACCAGTTTATTAATTTTAGCAAATCCTCATATTAGCTCTTTTTCAAAAATATGTCCAGCACAAAAAAAATAAAGAATAGGAATTTCGAGACACAACCTATGTGTTTGAAGCTATCATCCACTCACTTGGATGTTCAAAGCAAAATCGCCAATCAAGTACCACTAACCGGTGGCTAATCTCGCTGGCAGGAACAAGAAGCTGAACAAATATATATCAAATAGATATATCGAAAATAAATCGAAATGTTGTATTGTGGCGGTACAAAAAATGTATGCAATGCATATGCAAATTCTAAATGTTCAAACAAACCCCAAAAATTCATTTGGGGCCAAAGTCTAACCTAGAAAGCCAAAAATAGGACTCGGTGTAAAATTACAATCTGGTCCTCGAGACTTTGAAAAATTATCAACTAGTCCCAAAAATATTCCAAATTCAATACTAAGTCCATAGTACTTCAATAATCACTACTTAATCCTCAAAATCTAAAAAATATCTAATTTCGTCTTCTAAATATACAAAATGTCATTTAGTCCCTAAATGGACAATATCACTTTTGGTCCTCCAAAAACAAATTACACAAATAGTCCAACTTTCGATTCAACCGATAGAAATCAATTCCAATCATCCACATTGGTCAATATCAACCTCTTAAGCATGAATTCATCATCCTTTTCAAGAATTAAACTCAAAATCTCTAAGAAATTTCAATTTAAAATTCGGATCTATAGGAACCCTAGAACAAACAACCTTAAATCTTTAAAACCCATATGGATTCATGTTTATTTAGATCTCTCATACCTAGATATATAAAAAAATAAACTCAAATCTAACAAACAATCCAATGAAATTCGGCCAAAACTGTCATCACGTCTAAGAACATACCCATTTTATCCAAATTCTTAAATCCTCAAAACCAAGGCTCATTATAGGTTTATCTAACCTCAATCTATCCTAAACAAACAAAAACAAGCTAGTAATAGCACAAAATGGCCATTAATCTAACCCAAATGGACAACTTGGCCAAAACCCTAGAAATGCAATTTCAAGATGAAAAACAAATGAAAGAAGTTATTAGAGTTGAAATCTTACATCAAGAATCGAAGGGGAAGCAATAAGAAGCAATGGAAGATGGAGAGAAATAAATTTGGGAGTGATTTCTGTGGTTAAGAGGAGTTATGGCCGAATAAAAGACGGATGGGGTATTTATAACCCTCAGCGTTAAAACGTTGTGTTCCACTGAAATTCGCCCAGGAAAGGGCATCTATGCGTGTTACATCGCGCGTAATAAGGGTTTAACACACGTACTAAAACATGCAACGGGCGTAGTCGAGAAGAACAAATCACCCATCAAACCCAGATTCATGACTCTCAAACCCAGAACTATGATCAACGTACGTAACACATATACAATGCGCGTTACATGCTTCAACGTGCATGGAACCATTATCGCGCTCGTAGACGAGGCAATCCAAATGGTCCTCTAACTCAACACATCATCAAAGTGCATAGTAGGTCTATAACGCACGTAGCAAGCCTTCAACTTACTCTACGCATACAAAACTCCGATTTTTAAGGGAATCCCAACTTAGGATCATATACACCATCATCCCCTAGACCAACCAAACACCAAAACTCACTAGAGTGGTGCACGAACTATCTCTGAACACCGCAAATCACTATGGAATCGAACAAAATGCTACAGGAATCCTATCGAAATGGGCGAGATATTACAAAACCTATCATTGTTCAAAATCTCACTTGGTATCTCTCTTCCATCAGGTTGTTTACTCTTTTAGTACAATGTGGAAATGCCGACTAATAGTTTCCTAGATCGTCGAAAGAAAAACGCAAACTTGCAATTTTTATCATTATGCCCAATATGCCACATAAATTTTGCAACTTGTTCTTCGATAGTTGATCGTCGGATATGTCAAAGACCACCATACATAGCCAATATGGAACACAACTCGTGAAGTGCTTGAGGACCCAACCTAACGATTTGACTAACAATAGAATTATTTTCAATACGTTTCATTAATTTTATGCAAAAACTTTCATTCTCTAATATTAAACTTCGAGGAATTTGAAATCTTCGAGCACGCTTGCATTTTAAATACCTTTGAATGGCAAATGATGAGATTTTAGCGACTGCCATATGTTGTGCATGTTGCAAATTCATAACCATTCCTAGAGGGATGAAATCTTGATTATCCATCTATATTTAATTCCAAAAGAGAACGCATATTAGAGTGATTATATATACATCAAATAAAATGCTCTGCATCACGAGAAGAATAATATACAAGTGAAACAATGCTAAATGGCAAGAAAATGCATTTTAATCGAGCTATAACTTTTTTCTTGAAAATTTTCATCATCAGCTCACTTTAAATCCAGTAATCCATAACCACTTAAAACTTCAACGCACGTTTTTTCCAGTTAGCTGTTAAAGTTCAAATTGGATTAAACCTATAGATACAAATACAAGATAAGATTTCTAACTGAAATGAGCAATAGAAAATAAACAAACAAATGAGAAAACATCAACCTGCAGTCAATAAGCAGAGTATTAGGGCAACTTGGTGACATTACTGCAGTGTAGTAAAAATAAAACACAATCGAAAATAAGAAGAAATTAAACTTGCAAATAACTGAAACCTGGTTTCCCAGCAACAGAATTATAATCAGGAAGTGTGATCTTCAATCTTCTGTCTGACATACACAAAATGAAATCCACAAAAAAGAGTTGATTGAACTTGGAAAATAATCTCAATTTCCGTGCAAAACAACATAATTAAATAATGCTCAAGTTAATAGTGACTGAAAGTAATATTCATCCTATGTACTCACATTTATAGCCCAAGAATTAGATAGGATGAGGTTAAAGGATTAAATTGAATAACCCATGGCGCAAGTGAGATGGTGTGGATCTATCTTGGCTTAAGCAAAGTTGTAAGTTCGAACTTCTTGTATATGCAGCTGTTTAAAACATGGGGTCATAACTTTGCCTCCTACAAGAGATAATCCCAATTCGAACGAGGATTAATATGAGTGTGGTATTTAGCTTAAATGTGTGACCCATAGTTGAAGCTCGCTCAAAATACTGTGTGGTTTACACCAAAAAAATGAATTGAATTGAATCGAATCGAGGAGCTATATGCGTGGTTTTCCATTGCAAGAGGTCAATGGAATAAATATAATAGCTTCCACAAACATGATCGAAGCAATCCACTTGGGTTTTGTGGGTTTAGATTGTATAGCTTACGAATGAGGAATAAAAAAATAAAGGTTTTTGAGGAAGGGCACTATTGGAATATTGAAAAATAAGTCAGGTTATAAATGGAAAAGTATGGACAACAATTATAGAAGTCTTTATTACATAACTTCCTCTAACCCCAAATTGGGGAGAACAAAATCGGATCAGTTTGAGGTGAGAGGAAGTGAGATCTTACTTCTACAACCTTCCATCTCTTAGTTAAATCTTCCAAACAAAGAAAATTGGTGTTCTTCCATCCTCTCTATAATAACCCGGTCGGATTCCGGTAAGGCTTTTTGTAGTCTTCCGTTTGGTTCCGTTTCGATCTTGATCGATGCAAATGTGGAGTTGAGGATTATGTTTGTGAGAGGTGTTACTCGAGTAAGCGGTGATGCGTTACTCGAGTAAGTTGGACCATGGATTACTCGAGTAAGCATTCATGCGTTACTCGAGTAAGGTGAGGTGTGGATTACTCGAGTAAGCTATGTGTGTTACTTGAGTAAGCCGTGTTCCCTGATGAACACGATGAACACCTGGAAAAGTGTTACTCGAGTAACCGGATGTGTTACTCAAGTAAGCAGTGGGTCACTCCAGTGATGAAGGCCTGCCACTCGAGCTAGGATACTGTTTTCTATAGGGTCTATAAATACCCCCACCCGATTCTTTCGTTTCTCTCACTTCATTTTCGTCTCTCTCACTCAAATCGGTGCGAAACGTGTTCATATTGCCCTACATTGTTTCCATTCCGTTTCTAGAGGTAAGATTATGTATCTAATCTCTTCATTTCATCCATTTCATACTTTTAAATTTGGATTCATGCTCCAGGTCGAGTTTGCATTTGGGTTTGCATTTTCGGGATGATTCTGACTTAATGGATGCTTAGGATTGTTAGCTCCAGGTTGTTTGAGTTAAGGGAACATGATTCAAGCTTTGAATCATCATATTTGATGAGGCATTGGATGAGTTACGGTTAACTTCGTTTTTGGTCGATCTAGGGTAATTCTGAGTTGTTTTGGTGGTTTTGACCCTAGATTCGTGTTTAGGGCTTTGCTTAGAGTCAACGTGGGTGTTTGGTATCGATTTTGGTCGGTTGAATCGTGTTGCACGATTTCTGGGTTCGTCTGGGTTGTGTCTTACTCGAGTAAGAGACTTGTTTACTCGAGTAAGCGGAGCTTTGTCTCACTCGAGTGACCGGTGTGGCTTACTCGAGTAACCATGTCTAGCTTACTTAAGTAAGATGAGGGGGTCTCTTACTCGAGTAAGCCAGGGTGTTACTCAAGTAAGATGGGTCCTTATGGACTCGTTTTATAATTTTGCATTTTATCGATTTTTGAGAGTTTGGGTACTTATTTTGAGATTCTGACTACTTGAAAAAGTAAGTTAACTATCCTAGTATAGTCGGAGGACTATTTTATATTTTTTGAAGTCTCAGAGACTAAAACATAATTTTGCACTAGTCAAGGACCAAACTGTAATTTTACGTAGATTTTGTATTTTGGATCCAGAATGATAGATTATCATTCGATATGGATCATTTGGGATATTTCGAGAGTCCGCATCTGCATTTGCACATCATGCATATGGTATTGTCATAGTACCATATTTTGATTTGACTCTGATATATCCGCGGATATATATTTGTTCTATCCAGCTTCCTGTTCGTGCCCGAGAGACCAGCCATCTACAAGTGGCGCCTGACGGGTGTTTTGCACTTGAAGTTCCAGGTGAGTGAATAACAACTTCAGATACATAGGTTGTATCTCGAACTGTATATGTTTTATGTTGTGTATAAGACATACTTTGAAAATGAACTAATCTAAGGATTGACTAATGATAAACTGATTATGTGTATTAATCAGGATTTTGCTTTGAAATTGATATATATGTATTATATATCTCCTCTCTGATTTTGATACTTCTACGCATACTCTACTTTGATACTATATATTGTATGCTTTTGTTTTCTGATATGGGACACCTACTGTTATAGGGTAAAACGTGACTTTTGGTATACCAACGTTTTGATAAAATCCAGCTATCAGGATTGTTGGTAGCCATGTGTCCTGATCCGGCACATGATTTGATAAAGTTTGTTGCGGAGTCCATATAATCTGTTATTAATGCCACGCGCACGCCTTCTGCTTTGGTCCCATATATTTGTATATGTATTTTGAATTTGAAAATGAAAAATCGTTTTATACGCCTTTGTGTTTATGATTGCTCTGTATGTGAACCCTTTTGCGAAAGGATTTTTGAAAAGCTATTACATATGTATTGTGTGTGTGTGTGTGTGTATATATATATATATATGTGTGTGTGTGTGTGTGTTAAACTATATCTGCATGTGTAGTTTTGAACTGTTTTCAAAACAGTCTTTGTGAGGCATGTATGAGGCGATCTGGAGTGTTATTCCTTACTAGACCCTGACCCCTTTTGTTTCTTTGTTTATGTGATTCCTATTGAGCAGGTTCATAGATTTTGGCTTCGGCAACTGTTAGCATCCAAACTCCAGTGGTGCATCTTTTGGTTAGTGATGCCTTTTTGTGCTCGTCTTTTGTTTTGTAGAGCTCTGCATCGAAATGTAGTTGGGTTACCGGGTTGCCATTTTGGCTTTTGTTTTATGTTTCGTTGTTTTCTGCATTAGTACTTTTGATATATATTTATTTATATATATTTGATTTATTATGTCCTCGATTATTAAATGTTTTATAATCTAAATCGTTTGGGTAATTTGTTCTGATCTCTGATGCTTGTACGAGATGGACCGGGTTCCCTCAGACGGTTCACCTCGTACGCGGGGTACATGCTCGCAATTGGTCTTGACGCTCTCACTCACCCTCTCCTCATCTAACTAACTAAAAAATAAAGCCTTAAAATAATTTAGTCGTTAATTTAGTTTTATTCATTTTTTTAATAGAGGTGCACAAGAGAGTATAAATAGTTTACAAATAGCATACAAAATAAGATTTAACTGATTTAGTAGGTTAATTTGCTTTAATTTGAGTTTTGTTTAAAACAAAAGTACATAGGTTTACAAAATATTTACAAATGGTGTACAAAATAAGTTTTAAACAGATTTGATAAATTAATTTAGTTTTAACCTGATAGGGTGTACAAATGGTGCATGAAATGTCTACACAAGTGTTTCCACTTTGTTTTTTCAATCCATTTTGTAAAGTGTATATAAGTTTACAAATGGTGAACAAAATGAATATAATCTTACGCAACAAATATGATTACTATTTTTTTTTAAAATGGAATTTATTAATTTAGTTTTACAAACTTGTTTTTAAAAAAAATAATTGAGAGAGGAAGAGAGTGTGGTTCTCCTTTTGTACATGTTGTTCTCTATCTCATTCACTAGGGTTTCTTACACATAACCCTAGTATGTGTGGACTCTAAATGAGTTTTTCCTATCATTATTAAGAAGCTCATAATTAATTAACTTATAATTAATTGGGCTCATTAGTTGAACCCATAATTAATGGATTTGGGTTTCACAACTAGGATTCTGGCTAAATAGGTGCTGAATCTGCTTCGCCAAAAGCTGGCTTGCCCCTGTATACAGTGTCAAAAAATGTATATATAAAAAAATTATATTAAATATTTAAATACATGTAGTAATTAAAAAACTTCCGGAATTCCTAACTATTTAGAAATTGCATTGCAGCTATAGAAGATTATGAATGATCTAGAGCATGTTGACAAAAAAAATTCGAAACAACACTTCAACTCTTCAAGCATAAATGACTAGTCCATTATAGGACAAACTTCCAACAGCAAGCTTCCTTTATAAAATGCCCAATTACTAGTCTACCATTAATACAAAATTCCTAAACACAATCAATCATCTTCCATTGTGAATGCAAATTCAGAATTAAGTAAAAACCATTAAATTTCGTCAACGAATGAAACTAACATGATGAGCACACGGAACAACATATTAGAGCATACATTTCCCACCAGCAAATTCATAAGTTAAGAAAACAGAGCTGAAACAAAAGTTAAATAAAAACAAAGAAGCACCTCACCATAAACAGTTTCCTTAAAACACTGTCTTTTATCATGGTCGTGCGAGGCGAGCTTAACAGCCTCATCTACAATTAATCCTTCAGCTCCACCTATATCAATATAATGTAATAACAATGAAGTGTGAATCATAACTTAATGCATGCCCAACCCCCATTTAACAATTCATTCCTAAATTCAACAAAAAATTCCTAAATTCAACAATAAATTCAACAATCCATTTCTAAATTCAACTTGAAATCCCTAATTAAATCTGAAATTTCTCAAAAAATAAAAAAAGGGAAACAGACGGATTTACCACTACCAGAACTGGACAGCGCGGCGTGGGAGATGGAAGCAGCTCCGTGGGCGATGGCAAGAGGGAGAGGAGAAGAAGCTACGTGGATGAAGGGAGAGGAGAAGTGTGAGCGACAGAGAGAATTGAGTTGAGACTAAAACCTAATTGAAAGAGGATGAAAGAGTCAGGCTGCCTCTGCACTGCTGCAATTGGAAATTAAGGACCAGGGCAAAATGTACCGTTTTGCCCTGGTCCCACTTTTTTTCTCCCTAGGATGAAATGACGTCGTTTTGTCCTATGATTTGAAAATATTGTGTCTTCCTCTTCTATGAACCCAACGGGTGCTGGGTTCATGGAAACCTTAGGGCAAAGCCCCACCGAAGCGGAGCTCTTATAGGTCTCCTCCAGTGGAAGCAGGTGCTCTAGCACATGCTTGTCCCTTAATGTCTCTGCCCCTGGTTCCATCCATTAAAGCCATGGGTGGACTCGATTTTCCGACAAGTTTTTAAAGAAATAGTCCTACTTTTACTATTTTCTTATCAGTTTTTAAAGTTTATTTTTGTATTTCTATGGCTTCCATTTTGCTATATCTGTATCAACTCAGGGTAGTAGTGACTTTACAATTTACAATTTGTGTATGACAAATAATTCTCATTCGTTTTTTAAGACATTACAATTATACTCAATGATAAATGATTTTTCTTATATCATGTGTTCAAAAAAAACAAAAATCTCAAAATCATGACCACCATATGAAGAAAAGACTCGTCTTAACTTATCATCGCTATTCCCCAACGCGTACAACTCGTCAACGTGGCCCAACCGTGTTTTCAAGTATACCCATTTCCCTTTTTTTATGAAGACTTGAATTAAATATCTAAGTAAACCTTCTTTGACCAATCATAACCCGATGGTGGCTTAATTTTATCCTTCTTGAGATTCTATATAAATCCACCAAGTTCACCTTCATAAACCATCAAACTTCCCTTCAAGAAAGTCATAGAAACAACCACATATATCACAGCCTTTCTTTCATTGTTAATTCCCCTCAATTAGTGTTTTGATTTACGTTTCTTTGTTTTGTGATCAACTATGGCTGCCCCATACACTAGTAACCCGACCCCGGTTCCGGCCATGACACACCATGAGCCTCTGAAGCAACCTGTGGTGGTGGTATCACCACAGTTCTTGGCTCGATACCCACTTGATCTCACCATCAATGGGAAGGTTTGGACTCTTGGAGAGAACGATTTTGATGTTCTTGATGTTAATGGCACCCCTATTTTCAAGATCAAAAGCAAGCTCTTTAGCCTCCATGACCGTCGCAAATTGCTTGATGTCTCCGGAAACACCCTTGTTACCTTCCAACAAAAGGTTTGTTTGAAATTGCCTCTTTGACTTTTTTGTTCACTTTAATTATTCTGATATATAATAATTTGAGCATGTGTTATTTTTTTGTACACATCAATGTATTACATATTTAACAGAATAAAAAGTTCCACAAAATATTTTTTATGGGTAAAGTTTCACAAAAATGTTTGACATTTATTTTTAAATATTTATTTTTGCTATTTTTAGCATATAAATCAATTAACAAACATTTTTTACTATTCCTTATTTGTTACAAAAAACAAAATAGTGGTAATCTAACTCGATTTTTTTGTTCATAACTCTTAATTAATTTGTGTTTCTGATGCAGTTTAATTGATTAATCAATCAATTAATTATCGGGCTTTTTTTCTGTGTTCTTGCAGCTGTTATCTATGCATTATAGGTGGCATTGTTTCAGAGGAGACAGCACAGATGAGAAAAATTTGCTTTTTACTGTCAAGAAACAAAAATATTTCCAAATGAGGACTCGTTTGGATGTTTTCTTGGCTGGGAACAAAGAACAAAAACTCCCTGATTTTCATATCAAAGGGAGCTACAGTGATAGTTACTGCACCATTTATCTTGGAAATTCTGATCAAACCGTCCTTGCACAAGTAAGTTTTTCAATTCAAGTCCTTGTTCACACAAAAAACTACTCATTGACTAATTTTTATATTGGTTGGTAAATTTATCAAAAACATTATATCTCTAAATTTAAATATTAACCTGAAGATTACTGAACCATAATTGAAAGTGGTTTTTCTTTTTTTTTTCTTTTTTTATGAACTGAAAATGGTGTTAATTGATTTTTTTTTTGTATTAATTTGATGCAGATGAATCGGAGGCACGATGTTAAATCATTCTTAACTGGGTCAGACAAATTTGCAGTGAATGTGTATCCTCATGTGGATTATGCCTTCGTTACTGCTTTAGTGGTGATTCTTGACGAAATCAACGATGATCGTAGTGGTGCTGATTAAAAAACTATTAATGTGTTTTCATTAGTTATTTTTACGTATTAATGTTATCTTCATGTACTCGTCTATCTGTAAAAAAAAGCATGTTGTATTTTATTTGAATTATTTAATAATAGAAAATGGAATATCTATTTTGACTTTGTCTATGAAATCGTCTGCAATTTGGACTTTGTATTAATTATTGTTTCTTTGGCTGCGAACATATAGCATTACCAGCACCTATTTGCCAACAATTTATAAAAATATGTGCAAATTGTAGCAATCACATATTATATGTCACTGTTACAAGAAAATCATACCAAAATATGGATAATTAATCTGCGTACTTTTTGGTTGTTTAGGATACTGATTGATTTGGTCTACTATAGTGTAATCAATTTATAGTTTTATCCCTTCTTAGTTCATTAATGAATTTATAATTCAAAAAGACAACTCTATGCTTTATGATCTTCAAGCTTCAAGTTTTAAAGTTGGTTATCTGTCTCCGCATATTACTCCTCATGATTTTGCACCAAAAACACGTTAAAAGTATGAAAATTTTCCTATCGGCCCTTCGATACTTAAGACAAGTCTTTGAAATAAACTTGAAGTTTCAACCTGAAAGAAGAGAATTACTTTGCCGCAACTAATTGTGCCCCAGCAGTGGGCACTACCCCGGTTGATGCAAGACATCTCAGGGTCGAGCGACACCCCGGGATTTGGGTTGGGATGCCTCTCATGTGGGGCTGTACAAAAAAAAAAAAGAGAATTACTTTATAAATGAGTGTGAAAAAGATATTTATAACTGTAAGAATGGTAGACTAGATAAGGGAGAAGGGTTTTGTTTTCCAATAAAGATCGGGATTAAAAGGGTTTTTTGATTATTTGTGCTTTGTTACATTAAGAATTAGAGAAATTGGAAAGTGAAGTATAGGGCAACGACAGTGTTCACTAGTCTATTGGACTTGTTTGAAGGTGAACCGAAAGTGTGTTGGAAACTCATGTGCTTCATAAGACAAATTTTGGAGGATTAATTTTTACTTCTGGTGTAGCTGGGTTTAAAGCAACTCTAATTAATAAGTTTTGCAATTTGAAATCCTATTGCTATTCACAAAATCGATTAAATCAGGTCTATTAAATTTGTGCATTTTCTTATAGGATGTCGAGGAAGATAAACAAAGGAAATAATAAGTGGGTTAAGAGAAAAAGAAGGGAAGTGAGATAAATTAAAGAGAACAATGAAGTAGATGTGTTTAAGGGTTTATAGTCATTGTAATGAAAACGTTAACGCCATTAGTGTAAAATCATGTGAGGGGCAAAATTATAGTAGTGTAAAAATATAGGGACAGACTACTAGTTTCCGTTCACATGTATATTATTGTAGATCAAAAAACAAAATGAACCAAGCTGTTCCGGTTGTAATAATTTTTTGGAAAATTAATTTCTGAGTCCCTGAGATTTTCCCTAATTGGTAGGTCAATTGCCACATTTTTGGAAATAGCAAGTTAGTCATTCACTCGTGTTTTTGAACTGACGGAGTTAACAGAAGTGGATGTTTACGAAAATGACCTCCCTTAAATTTCAAAATCACAACCATTTCGGTGATTTTTCTCTCTCTACCTCTCGAGACCCTCCCTATCTTCTCTCTCTCGCACTTCTTTCTTCCACCTCTCTCTCTCTCTCTCTGCCTCACACTCTCTCCCTCTGACGACTTGTTCTTTAAAGGAAGACTTGAGCGTTCCTGTCTCGTCTAGGTCGAAAGAAGGAACCCGACAGAGCGAACGGTTTCAAAAAACCCAAACCCAACCCGAACGCTTTCGGGTCAAAAAAGGAAAAACCGACCCAGAGATTTGGTGGTGACTAGAGCTTTGGTGGTAGCTGGCTATGATGGCTTTGGTGGTGGTTGGATATGGTGGGTGGAGATAAAACAAGAGTTGTTATGATGGCTGGAGATAAAACAAGATTTGTTCTTGTTGTTCATTTTCAAGAAAAAAATGGGTTTTTGATTTGGATTCATTTCAAATCTGTGTTGTATTTTAACCCTTTTCGCTTCCTCAACTCTAAATTTGTGCTCAAGCAACGTTTTTGAACCTAGAAGAGAGAAAATGGTGGTGTTCTTGTTGATGCTCTTCAAGTTGGTGTTCTTGTTGTTGCTTTTGCAGGTTGGTTTTTGAACCTAGAAGAGAGAAAATTCAATCCAATTTCTCTACTTTGTGGGTTTATCCTTCCATTTGAACCTCCTCTTCATCAAGGGCTTGCATTAGGGCTTCAAGTTCTGCGTCAATAAGCAGCAAAAGTATTGTTACATTCCACACAAATGAATAATCAATTAGAGTAAACATACATCTATGTTCTAACCCTAACTTGTTTATGATAATGAATGAATAAATTTTGATTGTCCAATCTATTAGTTTTGTGCCCTAGTCCAATCGTTGATTTTCGTTGTCATTACATTTATTATTTAATAAAGAGGTATTTCATTTTATATCTACGAAATATTAAATTGTTTATGACAATAGAACTTTCATGAATAGTTTATTCTTCCTTATGTCATCAAGTGTGATTTGATAGTAAAATCATAAGGTAAAAATAATATTATTCTAAAAGTCCCTAATCGATTGTTATCATGGGAATGATAACAAACCAATGTTAGTTTGTTGCTAAGAGGATAATCACGTTTTACTGATTATGAATATAAGATATCACTTAGAACATAGATACATGTTAGAGAACATGTATTGGACTGGCCTGCTATGAAAACACTTAATAGATCAATGTCATAAGTAGCTTTTATGCAATGGTGATATTTGAGTCCTCTGACTGAAACTCACTATCGACTCCTACATGAGGAATCACATGTTTTGAATTAGTCAAACGTTATTCGTAACAGGGTAACCATAAAGGCTATGATTGAATATGTCATGAATCTTGTAGAGGAGTGATAGTGAGAGTGATGGATTTGTTCCTCTTATAAAGAGTGATATTTGTAAGCCACTTGATGAGTAGGATTGATGGAATGTATGCATACTCAAATGAATTGATAAAGGGTAATCAATGTCATTTGTCATATCAATCTACTTGGGATCAAGAAACACATTAAACAATATAAGGTTAGCATGTGACCATGTCTTATGCTTAATATAGATATCATGAGACAAAAGGACTAAATATCAAACTGTGAAAGGTTAACTCGGATCACCGATGCCACTCGATTTTGGGTTGCCATACATGTATTACTAGATACCGCTTATGGACTTTGGGCCCAAGTGTTTGAGACAATGCTCATTGCTAATTTCGAGTGAGCTCATTGGGTAACATACTAAAATGAATTGGATTGGATTACAAATGTTCTCTCATTTGGTAAATCAATTGTTAAGATAATTAATTTGATTAATTATTAATAATTCAGAAATTTATAATTTATATCTTATTTATGATATAAGATATTAATGTAAAGGACTTTTAATTTAAGTCACTTATTAATATTGTTTTGGGTTTTATTTATGTGTGACATAAATTCGGCCCATAGATATTAATAATAGACTAATTTATTTAATGATAATGTATCATAAAATTAAAAGCCTAATAAACATGGAAAAGCCTTGTAGAATTTGGCATACACTAAATAGGATTAGGAATCCTTATGCTTGTTGGACAAGGAATAGAAAACCTAGTTCAAAAGGACTAGGATTTGGTGTATGGAGGCCGGATTTATTCTCCTATATTTTAGAAGTGTAGGCCGAATTTGTTCCTCCTCTTTTAGGAGTGTGCCGAATTTAGAATGAGGCTTGACTAATTAGGTATCCTTGTTCTTGTAAGACAAGAAATAGGCAAACCCTAGTGTGCCTCTTTAGGATTTATATGTGCCTATAAATAGAAGTCTCATTCTTCTATTTTTGTGTGGCAAAGCCGAATTTGTGAGTGTCATAAACAAAGAGAGAAAATTATTTGTGAGAATTAGAATAGAGATTCTAAGTGCTAGTACACTCCACCAATCCAAGAAAGTTTGTTTGTGTAGATATCTTTAGACACGTTCGCGCAAAGGCAACGTGAAGAATTGAGGTTCGATTTTAACACTAAACGCTACATCAACAATTCATTCATTCATACAATCAATGTCGGTAAAACCCTAACCCTAATCGTTTATGTCGATATGCATGGATCCTTGGTGGAATTCTAGGATAAATTTTTGTTATTTTCGCTGCGTTATCCTCTATATGAATGTCATATTTTAGTTACGAATTCCAACATAATCTTGCATGTCCTATGGCAACAATCATTCAATCTTGTATGTTTGCAGCAGTGGATTTTATTGAAAATCCCTATGTGAAATTTGAAGCTGCTTCACTTTGAGTGAGATCGATTCAACAAACATGTTAAGATGGAATTGGCTTTTGGTGGATCTACAAATTTTCACCCATAAACTCAGAAGAAATTTTTGATTTTTTTAGATCTTCTCTTCAGGGGTATTTTTATCTTTAAAATTTAATTTGAAGTGCACCAGGCGACACGTTAACAATTTACAAAACGGACCACTGACAGACCACTGACATAAAGACTTAAGTGCAACTTGGTTTTTCACCTCAAGCACGCATGAAGGACTAACTTGCTATTTCCAAAAATACGAGATTTTAGTATATAATGTTTTGAGATTAGTTTTTGGTATTTAGCGTTTAAACATGGCTGTTTAGCGCTTAAGATGATAACATTTAAGGGATGACATTTAATGTTTAGGAGATAACATTTAAAGAATAAAGTTTAGGGGACAACATTTAGGGAATAGTATTTGGGGATAACTTTTAGGGGATGGTGTTTAAGGGATAATATTTAGAGCATATCATTTAAGGTATATCGTTTAGGGGATAATGTTGGATCATGTGTGATCAACATTCAAATCATTCTATGTTTTGATGATGAACAAAAGCCAAGAATTGAAGTTAAACACGTTGGAAAGCTCAGAATTATGAAACAAGCCATTGGAAGTGTCATAACGTACGTAACACTGAAATAACTTACGCAACAAGCAAATTATGTGTGATACAACATACGTAAGGAAGAGGCTAAATGCAAACAGAAGCTATTGGATCACTGTAACACCTCGTCGGATTTTGATAAGACCTTCTCTAGCTCTCCGTTCAATTCCGATTTGATCTTGAATATTTGGAGGTGTTGATTTGAAGTTTAATGATATTAATGAGGAGTTACTCGAGTAAACAAGTAATGTTGCTTGAATGATATGGACCCCTAATTACTCGAGTGGAAGAGAAATGTTACTTGAGTGAAACGGTGATCAGTTTACTCGAGTAAACCGTGGCCCCAGAATCATATATGAGAAAATGTTGCTCGAGTAATTAAAAGGTGTTACTCGAGTGAGCTAGACAAAAATATGAGACGCACCCTGTTAGTCTGGGGTTCTTTATATACCCCCAAACCTGACTCTGTTCGGTCTTCACTCCATTTTTTCACTTCTTTCACTCAAAAATCCGCCCACTTTCCTCTCTTATAGTTCCCTTTCAGTTTATTGAGGTAAGATCACGTCTCTAATATCTTTTTTTCTTCATTTTCATGCTTGAAATTCAGATTGACTGGTTGAAGGGTATGGGTGACGATTTTGAATGTGGATTCAAATTTTGGTTGATTCTGTCCAAATATGAGTTATAGGATGTTAGATCATGATAGATAAAGGTTAGAAATACATGGATTAAACTTGGGTTTTGAAGATTTGATGGGTACTTTGAATGAGTTAGGGTTTGAACAAATTTTTGAGGATTCTTGATGGCTTTGAGTTATTTTTATGGAATTGACAATAGATTCATGTATCTAAGTTTGATTTGAAGTGATTTAGGTGATTTGGAATGTCAGGTGTCGGTTTGTACAATTTTAGGGTTTTTTGAAAATATTTCTATCGCAAAGACTAAATTGCAATATTTTGAATGCTTGAGATCTAACTTGCAATTTTTTGAAAATTTGTGGAATAATCTATAATTTGCCAAGTTATTATGGACTAAAGTGTAATTTTGAAAAATTTGAGGAACTAGATTAAAATTTTACAAAGATATACGATTTTGTGGTGAGAGAGTTAGATATTCTATTGCAATAGGATTTTTGTCATCGTCAAGGGTTTGGGACATGCATTGCATTACATATATTTTTCAGAATTGCCACAGTTACCTCATTTTGACTATGTTTGATACATCTGATTTCAGCTCTGTGTACTTGCCGTGGTGAGTAACCATCCACCAGTGGTGCTTGACTAGATCTTCAGCTTGGAGTGAGATGTCATCTCTAGACACATAGGTTGTGTCTTCCAAACCTATATGTTTTTTTTATGTGATTAGATATGCTATGTAATACGGACTAATAAATGGATTGACCAAATCCTAAAATTTGATTATTGGATACATGAATTCATATATATATATATATATATATATATATGATCCGTTTGATTCGAAACACCTTAGTTACGGGGTAACGTAACCTTTGCTATACCATTGATCAGTCAAATCCTAGTTACCAGGGTTAGTGGTAACACCGTGTCCAGCCAGAAACACGGATCATGTGGTAGAAGTCCACAATCTGAAAGTCAGTTTAGGAAATTCTTCATATATGTTAGGCCCTATGTCTATTAGTTAGTTAGGCTATATATATGTACATGGATTGTATGAGTGCATGTTGTTTGCTGAGTATGTGAACCATTTTTCAGAAAATGTTTTCGAACTAATATATGTATACGAGTATATACTAATATTATACGTGTATACATGCATGTGTTATTTTCAGAAAAAACCTGTTTTTAAAGCAGTTTATGTGAGTCATGGGGATGCTTTAGAGTGTTATCCCTAACTGAGTTTTACTCGCCCCCTCTTTTAATATTTTCAGGTACTCTTTTGACATTCAACAACTGTTTGACACCTCGATCTCAATAAGGCACCTTATTTGATAGTCAGTGCCTTTTTGATCAGGCTCTGTTTTTTTGTATTAGAGCTTCATACCGGGATGCTAATGGGTTACTAAGTTATTTTGATATTTAGCCTTTTGGATTTGCTTACTTACATTTCTCACTTATTTTGTTATACTGAATTATTTTTTATTGTATTGGTATTTTATTTATAAAAATGTATATTTGCTTATTTATGGTTATTATTAAATTGGTTAACAAATGTTTTAATGAATGAATAAGTTGGGTAGAATATTTGATTCTCCGAGGCTTGTGCGAGATGGGCTAAATCTCCAGTTCAATTCGCCTCGTACGTCGGTCATGGTCTGTTCTCGAGTTATGACAATCACACTGGACAAACAATTACGTACGCAAAGAGACAATAACGTATGTTATCTGTGTTGGATGATGATCAACATATGTTAGAGTGTCTGTAACGTACGTTAAAGAGTTCCAAACAGCAGAAACAACATTAAATGAACTTCAACGACTAATTACTTTATTCCAATAGTTATATAGCTTAGAAAAACTATAAATACATCAAGAGAGGGCAAAGAAATGATCGAACAACATTAGAAATTATTGTGCCAAAACTCCTATCAATTCCAACCATCAAAAACACCAAAATCAAGCTAGAGAGCAAATTGCAATTATCAGTTCATACATTCAACTCTAATATAGTGCTTCAATCTTTATAATTTTTTATATACACTTTGAGTGTGAGAAATGTTTGTTGTGAACCTAAGAAAATAACTTTTTAAAGGCTTTAGAGGTGTGAGCCTAAAAGAGAATCAACCTTGTTGGCTTTAGATGTGTGAGAGTAAAGATGTTGAGCTGCAATCGATCTCGTTGTAAGGATTTGTTGAATTGAACCAGAATCAATAATGGTTATAGTGAAAATCCTAAATGTAACTTAGATAGTGGACGTAGATAAGGTTGAGCGAATCACTATAAATCTTTGTTTCCGCTTTCTCTCTTCTTTACTCTCACAACTCCATTAAATGGACCACCAAAATTCTCCAATAGATAACACTTAAGGGATAGCGTTTACCGTTTAGATGTACGCAATTTTCTAATATTGTGGGACACAATTCTGGAGACACAATTGTCTAAAAATGTGTCTTTTAGAGGCAAAATTCCATTAACAATTGTGTTCTCGTGAAGACATAATTTTCGTACATTGTGTCTTTTGAAAGAAAATTGTGTCATCTGTCACATACACAATTTTCGTTGCTAGAGACATAATTTCGTAAACTTGTGTCTTTGGAGGACACTTCTCTGATTTTACAAAAATTGTCTCCTCGCAGTATGACATAATTCTCCTAATCGGAGACACAATTTTCTTCAAAAGACGCAATTTTTAAACATTGAGTTTTATTAGGAAAAAAATTGTGTCATTCAGCAATGATCAGGGGATACAAATTCAAACAATTGTGTTTCCGGTTAAATTAATCGAAACTGACTAACTCGTTCACTTTACACTAATTATAAATAACTTACCAGTTATTATCTTGTTACTTACAATTGAAAAATGACTTATTTTATTGTAATTTTTTGAGTTTTTCAAATTTCTTTTTTAAATTATTTATTAAGTTATTCCTCATATTACAAAAATTTTATGACCAGTACATAGCAAATTATATAGGAAAAATAATTTATGAGTCTATAAAGTATACTCTAATTAGCAGGTCAATTCTCGTATTTTTAATATGTTACATATATATCTTTGAGGTAAAAAAGGGTTACACTTAAATAATTTTGTTAGTAATTTATTAATAAATTATTGATGCGATCCATAATTAAGTTTAAATTAAATTTTAAAGACACAAATACCTGATATGTTTTTAAACTTATGCTCTTGGGTTTTTCATAGTTCCCTTCTAGAAAGCCCATATCAACAACAGAAAACATATTATTTGCAATAAAGCAATTGAATTCCATCCAGTTGAATATGCAACTGGAAACAATTATCCCACGCCCCTAAACAAAAACTCAACTGAAAACAACTGGAATAAAAAATCCACAATCATTCTTCACAAGTTCTTAAAAAAGAGAGCAGACCCACAATTTCTTATACATAAAAACCAACAATTCTACATCCGACGTTAACTCAACATCATAACAAAAACCCATATATGCAAATGTATACTCCACCGACACTAAACTTGAACACAATTTCAAACCCAGAATCACAATTTCACAAAACCCAGAATAAAACTTTGAACTTGAATGTCTAGCATTATGGGGTTAGTCATAAAACCCAGAATCACAATTTCACAAAACCCATAACAAAAAACTGCGTTTTTTCACTTTCTTTCTCTTCTTCTTCCTTTATTTCACGATTCTGGCCTGCAATTTTACCCACTCCTCTGCCTTTATTACAATCTCTTCTCCACTCACTCCACTTTAATTTCAAAATCATAAATCCTACTTTAAAAAAAAGAAATTAATTGGTTCATCAATTAATTTCAAGAATAATTACAACAAATTTAAAAAAAAAAATAAAACGGTTCATGACTGAATAGAGAAAGACGACGGAGACAAAAGGTGAGGAAGAGAGAGGCACTGACCAGTGGATGAGGATGGGAGAGGCGAGAGTGAGGGTGAGGAAGAGAGAGGCAATGACCAGTGGGTAAGGGTGAGGAAGAGAGACGATGGGCGAGGGTGAGAAAGAGAGAGGCAAAAGTGAGGATGGGGAAGAGAGAGGCGAGAGAGGATTAGGGTTTGGAGAGAGAGGAAATGCCAAATGAGGATTGGATCTAGGTTTTTATTTTTAAGGAAGAATAATTATGTCATATTATTTTTCTGTTTATTCTATTAGTTAAAAATAATTTTAAAAGATGTATATGCTACATTCATAAAATATGAAGATTTATTTACTAATTAAAATATATTTAAAAGACTCGAAAATTATTTTTCTAATTATATATGTATCGCAACAAGAATTAGCCATTTGGAACAAATATTTCACCAAATTATTCATTTTTTGATCTGCAAATCAACTCATCAACATGTGATTTGTGAATTTTTTTTTTCACTTAATAACCCATAAATAATTGTGTTGGGTGGCATTAAATTACAATTAGTGACGGAGCCACTTGGTGACAAGTGGCGTAAGCTCACCCTTGCTCCCTGTATTATACCACTTTAGCACTTTTTCTTTTTTTTATTAATTGAGTTCTTAATTTTATTTTTTTTAATTTTCACTTATTTTTCATTTTTTTTATTTTTCAAGTCTAGTATTCTTTAGCATTCATTTTAATTTTTTTTACAAATTTGTCTATAAAGAATTTATTACAGATTTGTAAAAATTAGACACATAATTGATTGTTTTTGAAATCAACACATAATTGAATATTTAAAATTAAAAATATTATAATATAAATTATCACATAATTTGTTTTTTAGGTCTAATTATAATTTAATTGTAGTTATTTGATTGATTATTTAGAAGAGAAGATGATTTAATATTGTTGCATAGTTTGATTCCTAATCTGGTAGCTTCCGGGGACAGTAATCCAGCAGTATCTTCTGGGGAAAGTAATCCTGCAGCACGAACTAATGGAACATCACCTGTGGAAGTACAGCCCCAAGTACCAAACAATGTACCGAGGGTTCCTCCGGCTCCAAGGTTGCCTCTGGGTGAGGACTTTATTTAAGTCTCATGCTTGAGAAAAAAAACTGCAAGGGGCCGCAGAACAGAGTAAGAATTCTTTCATGATTGTTTCACAGAAAATTTGTATTAATTAGGTTAGTGACCTCAATAACTTGTGTGATGCATATTGTACAAAGCTTTCATACCCATTTCATTGGGGCAGTAACTTTTGAAGCAGGTGATGCTTCTATTGGTAATGGTTGCTTGTTTATTGCTGTCATTCTAGTACTATTTTATTTTTTTTTCCTTTCATAATATCACGGACAATGTTTTGCTTAATCGAACTTTCTTTTGGATGGCTCCATATAATCGAACATTCTTTAGCTTAGAGTTCTAAATTGGAAAATACCGTACCAACTTCAATCAATGCAGACCAATGCATCAACTGTTTTGTCTCAATTTTCGACTTGCAAAAAGATCTGAGACCCTGTTTGGAAAGACTTGACATACATCAACTAAACAATATTTAACAACAATTAACATTTAGCAAATCTTTCTAATTGAAGGCTGTTTTCTTAAAAAAAAACTTGAAGTTGTTAAATGATTTTGTTTGAAATACAAAAATACCCCATCATCCATCACTATACCTACACTAGACATTCACTAAAAAAAAGTAAGAATAAAATTAGAAAATAAAACAAGAGATAATATAATATAAATAATTAAAATAATTTAATTACTAATTAACTAAACTGACATCCTCAAACAAAAGTTAGTGGGCATAAAATAAAGAGGAAATTTCACTACGCAATCATTTAAAAAAAAAAAACATTTTCAGCGCACTACCAAAGCAAGTGGAAAAATCATACAATTACACTGAAATAAAATACATAAATTAATTTTTAGACTCAACCCAAATAGATTTTGAGTAATAGAAATATGCGTCAAATTTCTCTAAAAAATATCAAATTTAAAAAGTCTACAAAAATCTCCAAAAGTCTTCAATAGTTCTCAAAATTCTTGGTCTCCAAATATCTCTATCTGATATTTTTAAAAAAAAGTTTTGAGTGTGTTTCTTTTTGTCAAAATTAAAATTTTATTTGTCTTTTTATTTAATTCAGTATTTCATTTTAAACTTTTAACATAATTAACTCAAAACAATTCCAATCTTGCGCATACAACTAGTGATATTTCCTATGTGCCGTCTTTCATTTTCTATAAGTTAATTATCTTAGGTGTCCCTTGAAAATTTTTAATTTGTAATAATACACTCCATAGTTTTTATATTATAACAATAGAATCTTTAAATTTTGATTTGTAAGAATGTTATTTTCAAAATTATGAATTTTAAAAAAGTCACATAGAGACCCTTGGAGACCCCTATGGAGACTTTCAGTGAAAACTTTCGGAGACTCTAGAGACCTATGACGATTTTCAGTTGAGATCTATGGAGACTAATATCTCCAGTGAAGACCTCCTAGAATCACTGGAGACCCTTGGAGATTAAAACCTCTAGTGAAGACTCCTGAAGACTTAATCTGATATTTTTATAAATTAATTTTTGAGATAATATTTTTTAAAATTAATTTTCTAACTTATTATAAATGTGTGTTTTTCCCGTTTTCTATATGCTCTCAGTTCTATTTAAGCGCATTTGGACTCTTTTTTTTTTTCTCTAACTTTCAGTTCTCCATTTTTTTTCTGCTTTTCATTTTGAGCATTATTTACTACTCTTATCTATTTTTAGTCCTTTCTCGTTGTATTTAGTGGATTTATTTCTATATTCTTATTTTTATTGATCACCTATTGATTTAATTCATTCTTTGATAAGTCATTATTTAATTTGCTATGTCAAACTGTTTTATTTAATATTCTCTTATCTTATTTTTTAATATTATTTTAAGTGCCTTTTACTTTGTTTTTTTCTCTAAAATATTTCAGTCCTCCATTTCTTTATCTTTTCCATTTTTTGAGCATTTTTAGCTATTGTTACCTATTTGTATCGTTTTCTGTACCCGCTTTAATTAATGAGTTGAATGTTAATTAACTCAAAATGTTTTAGCTTATTTCATTTTTTAACCTGGAGATTTATGTGTTAAGTATTTTTTTTGTGTTTACAAGATTGATTTCAGCATAAAGAGGTCTATTTAAAAAAAAAAGTTCATTTGTTGGTTCTTCTTTATTTTTTTGCCTAGTGAATTATTGCTCACTAATTTAGATTTATAACGTCTATGCTAAAAGTTTGTAATATCCATAGATAAACTGAAAATAAACTAAAATTAAACTTTTTATAAATCTTATATTGTATATAGTATAATCAATTTTTGTAAACATAAAATAATTTGTGTTTATTATAATGCTATATAAAAAATCATTTTGAATGTTTCCAGCCCCAACACCAAAGTTTTGGATGACAATAGATTCATACATAAAGTGAGTTATTATATACTTGCATATAGTATAATCAAATTTATATGAAAGATGTTTGCACCAAAAGTTTCTAATATCAATAGATAAACTGGAAATAAACTAAAAATAAACTTTCATAAACCTTAGATTGTATACAACATAATTTGTTTTGTAAACATAAGATAAATTTTATTTATTGTAATCTTATATAAAAGTTTATTTTGAATCTTCTTGAAAGAGAAAATGCCACATTAGAAGGGGGTTGAATAGTGTGGTGTATAAGGCTTTAAGTTCTTTTCGAATTAAGGCACAAAGTGAAGCAAAACATATTAGAACAACACAAAATTTAGAGTAGTTTGGCCAATCTCTTGCCTACGTCCACTACCTAAATATCACCACTTAGGATTTCCACTATCTCTAACCTTTGGTTACAACTTTCACTTTCTAGAATAAACCAAGCTAGGATCTATCCTTCATGCCAACCTCACAAACACTCTGTTGGATACAAAGATTCACTCACCAAACTGTTTTTGATGGATGGATACAAGTAATAAAAATAAGAAACAAGCACGATAACACTTGTATTACCAAGAACAATTTTGATGCCAAAAATTAGGGTTGCAAAGCCTGTGTCAGTGTTATTAGTGCCCTTCTTGGACGATCTATAGTGTATTTATACCTTCTAAAATATTTCTAGGCGTTGCGACTCAATAGACAGGCATTGGAGTGTGAAATCAATCTGATTTTCTTTCCTTTTTAGATCTTTACTCGAGTGTGGTCTACTCGAGTAACTCCAGCTTTGATTCCCAGTGTTCAGTTTTAGGTTTGACTTACTTGAGTAACAAAATAGTCTACTCGATTGAGCTCTTAAAATATGATTGTTGCACTTTAATTCCCTCAGAATCTTTCCTTATCTGATTTGATTGCCTTAGATCTCGTTGGTCGTAAAACTCGATTACTCGAGTAAGATTATTTCTACTCGAGTAACTTCTATTTTGGAACACTCCTGAACACTTCTGAATGATTTCCTTGAAACAAGTGTCTTGGATACCTCATTTCCCAATCTCTGAGTCAATTTGGAAAATTATTTCACTCGAGTAACTTCTTGTTCCACTTGAGTGATATTTAAATCAGTGCATCCTTTGGTGACACCATTTGTTTAAGTAACATTCTGACTTACTCGAGTAACTTGCAATTTACTTGAGTGACTTCAACAACCAGTGTCTGTCTGGAACTTGTACTTACTCGAGTAACTTTGGTGTTCACTTGAGTAACTTCATCAACCAGTAACCTTTTGGGCTTCTCCATTTGTTGAGTAACTTGTTAATCAGTGATCTTTCTGGACATTGTACTTACTCGAGTAATTCCAAAACTTGGTCAAGTAAGTCACGCATTGAATCACCTTTCTAGAATTCGTTTACTCGAGTACACTTAAAACTTGGTAGAGCACCACTTGTTTTATTCCAACATCTTCATCTTTTGGCATTTTCATTGAACCTTGTACTTGGCTAACTTAATTACCAATTTTTGTTCATCATCAAAATATAAGAGAATCTAAATGTGAACCACCCTTGGTTCAAAACTTTCTTTTCCCCCTCAATGTTAAGTGGCAATAGATTAATATATAAAGTGAAAAGTGAATTATTATACACTAATTTATATTTAAGATGTTCATGCCAAAAGTTTTTAATTTAATAGATAAACTCAAAATAAACTAAAAATAAATATTTTAGAAACCTTAGATTTTATATAGTATAATCAAAATTTTTAACATGAGATAATTTTTTATTTGTTATAATCTTATATAAAAATTCATTTTGAATCTTTTTCCCCCTCAGTTTTGAGGGCAATAGATTCATATATAAAGTGAATTATTATACACTAATTTATATTTAAGACATTCCTGCCAAAATTTTATGACATCTGCAAATAAACTTAAAATACGCTAAAAGAAAATTTTTCTTAAACTTTTAGATTGTATACAGTATAATTAGTTTTGTAAAGTGAAAAAGCTTCATCGAGCCAAGATAGTTCTTGCTTAACATATTCTCTGCTAGTTCGCGAGTTTTGTTCTTGTATAGCTTGTTGTTTTCCTATTCTTTGGCTTTTTTTTAGTTATCAATTAGTTTTTTGTTCGAAATTTCCATATAGTTTTCTGTTCAAGTTTGTATTTGATGTTTTTGTTGTTTTTCATTCGTTTTTTTTCCTTCATTAACAACAACACACTTTTCTCTCTATTGACTCTACAGAACACCCCAAACTAACAAAAGTAAAAAAAAAATGATAAAATTAAAAGAAAAAAGAAAGAGCAAAAAGGTTAGGGAAAATCACAACTTAACAGGGAAAATTTTCACAAGGAAACGAAACACATTTCTTTATACATTTTCCTCCACAATAACAAAGGGTATTTTCAATATTTTTTTTCCCTAAAGAGAACAATAACTGGGTTTCATGATAATTATCTTCAAATGAGAGAGTATAGATTCGATTTTCCTTCAAATACTTGTCAACACCATCACCTAATACCAATCATCATGCCTTCCTCTGCCTTTTTTTCTTTTTGTTTTTAACTACATTCTACACTTCCTCCTTAATCGTCTTTGAACCTTCTCCCCCACCTTCATCATTACACCCTCACCATTAATAACATCAATCACAACTATTGTAAATCAATATATTTTTTTAAAAAAGGCAAAACTGCTGTACAGATGAAGCTGAAATCAATGGAGATTTGTGGATGTTGAACGGAGAATAATTTTGGTTGCAGAAATCGATGGTGATTTGTCGATGACGAAGCTAAAGATTGTCGATGTCTGATATGGAGAATTTTCACCTGAAGGTAAATTGCGCCTAAGATTGCGTGATTTTTGTTTTGTTTGATCGTATTAAAAAAGATTTATAAGTGGTCGGAGTCCGCGCAGCTCCAATTTTATGGGGCGTGTTGACGTAATTTAGATTTTAAAGGAATATTGAAATGTAATTCGCCCTTGGTTTCATCGTTGGATCTTGTTTTCGTTTGCAAAAGTAACAAGGGGGCAAAATGATCATTCGTATGGTTTGGAATGTCAATCACCTGTTGGCTACGAATCCAGAGAGCAATTTACGTGTTAACCAATTTAAAATATCATGAAAAAATGATAAAAATATCGAACATTAGAAAAAAATTCAACAAGATAAAACGTGAATTAATATTTTGGAGAAGCAAAAATTTATAAAAAGAAACAATAAACCGATATTAGAATAATTGCAAGGGAAAGAAAAAACCCATCCTACAAACATATTTACTTTGATGGATATTATTAGCATAAACATCCGTCAGGTATTCTCTAATTGGCAATTTTGCTTATGTTTTAAGAAACAACTAGTCCTTCCCAGTCTTCCGTTAACTTTCATGTTAAACTGCAAATTATACTCTTAATCTTTTAATCTTTACTATATCTTGTGTTGAGTCCTGAAGTCTTTATTTTCAATGATACATATATCCTAAATCTGAATTATATAGTTTTTATGCCTTGTATAAATAAATTCTTCTATAATATCTTTTGGTAAATGTTTTACTTGACCTAATTAAATTTACTATGAGAGTTTACTTAATTCATTCTTCTTTAAAATATTGTAAATAGTTTATTTTATATCTATTATGTGCAACCCAACTCCAGTGGCTGTTAGGGTAAGAGCCAATGCTTCGCCAAAGTTCACATTGTGAGAACCCCTAATCATGATTTTGATAATTTATAGCCTTCTTCTCAAACATGCTCTGATACCATTCATTGGTGTTGGGGGGTAAGAATCAATCTTCCCTCCATCATATAGATCGATTCTATTTTGATTTTCCTTTACTAGATTATATTTTATAGTTTCAATTATTATTTCTTCTTCTATACAAGTAATCTTGTTTCTATACCAATCATTATGAGGAAACAATTCTACACTGTGTAAATACATATATCTCTTAAGAAATAGTCTCTAAAGCTTCTGCCAAAAAAAGGTCTCTAAACCCATTTTCTTTTGGCTTTTTCTAGTTGTTTGATTCTTAGATGATAATTACTATCTTATTCCTATAGAATACAACTGATTTCTTCTTTTTTACAAATACACTCATTAATTTTATTATTACTCCTGTTAAGTTGTTTTACACAAAATTCTAAAAACAAAAAGAGAAGGGTTAATTAGCATACTTGTGCAATGATTTTGCCAGAATCACCCAGATAAATAGTGCAATAGGTCTCACTCCAGCTGCCCTTGACATAGAAATCCGGAACCTTTTCATCTTTGTTTCCAGCCAAAAACACATCCAATTTCGTTGCTAATTGGAGAATTTTTGATCTCTTCACTGTGAACAGCAGATCCTTTTCGTCGCTGTTGTCTTCTCTAAAAGCCCTCCATCTATCATGCAGTGTTAGAAGCTACAAATTCATCACGAAATAAAAGCCACCAAATTAATATTTTGAGGAAATTACCCAGCATGTGCACTTTTGGTATTTAAATTTCAGTAACACAAAAACAATCTCCATAACAAATGAAATGTAGCATGCTCAATTTAAATTTTCAGAATGCAACATAGCAGTGTTTTTCATGTACTATATAACTCAAATGTCAATTTCTCTCTCCTCTCCCCTCATTGCTCTCTCGTGTTTCTGTTCTTTCCCCTCTCTCCCTCTTTACTCTTCTCTCCAAACCTTCTTGTTACGACTTGTTCTATCTCCTCCACCCTCCGATGCTCGAAGGTCGTTGTTCTCCTCCACCACTGTTGCAATTGCATGCCTCGTCCTCATTTTGTTTCTTCTTCTCCAGCATCGTAGATTTGTACCCTCGCTCTGCCCATTCTTCTTTTTATTTTCCTCTGCCAATTTTCGCATGAGAATGAGAGAAGAGAGTGGTGCAACGTGGTCGAGAGAGGGAGAGAGATAGTTGTAATATCCAACAGAGAGAGCAACAAAGAGAGAAGAACGTTGGGAGGGCAACGAACATAAGAGATAGAGGAGCGTTGGGAGGGCGACGAACGTGAGAGAGAGGTCAAGAGAGGAGAGACGCGCAAGATTTTCTGAGATCGATGGCGGCAACTGTAATACTACGCACGGTGCTTATCAATTTTTTAATTAAATATTATTGATAAAATAAAAGGTTAAAATAAAAATTAATATATTTTGATTTTATTTCATACATTATGAAAATTTATATTAAAACTTGTATTGTCTTATCTTATATTAAATAACATTAGTAATATAGATGTATTGCATATCATAATTTTCGTACTATTATGTTTTTCATTGAATTTTTTTAAATTAATAGTAAAATAATAAAATTTTATATATTTTATTTATTGTTGAGTATATTACAAAAGTTTTACCTATTAAACTAACCAATGTTTAAATGTTTATTTAATATTTTTTAAAAATTTGTAATTCAATCACTCTTCTCATATTAGATTTTAATTTCAAATTTTGCTCCTATTAGATTTTTTATTCTAAGTTTTTACTCTCAACACTATTTTTTTATGCCTCGTCTTGAAATCTAAACTATTTTTTCTTATCATTATTACTTACTTAAATTTATCATAATTGAAGATGATATACTTTCATTTTAAAACGGAAGTTTTAACAACGTTAAGTGGAAATAATATATTTCTTATATGATATAGTAACCAATTTTTTGATATATAGGCATAAAGAAATTAATTGATTTTAAAATATTAAAATATAACTTGTCAATTAATTAAGCAGATATTTATCAAAAATTTGAAAAAAACTCACTATATATTTTTAAAATATGCCAATATAATAGTTTATTCAACTCTTTTTAAATAAATAATAATAAAAAAAATAAATCCACAATTGATGTATTCAATATTTTTTAAAAAGTAATAATGAAAAAAAAATACACGTATCAATTAACTATGAAACCACTTGAAAGTTTAGAAAAACTCCTTAGCCTCCTTAGCATAATACTTGTGTTGCACACGAACATATATATTTTTTATTTAATTGGACTTATTTTTATAAAATTAACAACTAAAATAAAATTAATTTACTTTAATTTTATTTAGCATGTTAAAAAAATTTAAATATTATTTTTTTCATATTTATGTTAAATCATTTTAGAAATATATTGTGTAGCATAATTTCCATAGCATCTTAATATTTGTTTTACTAAGTAAATCTTGAATAGTAACTTTAGCAATAAAATCTTTATATTTTATTACTAAGTAAATTTAAATGAGTTTGAAGTCTTTTTTTTCTTGTATAATCACTCTCCTTCTTAGGATAATTTCTCAAAAAAGGTATTAATTTCCTTTTGTCTAAAAAATATCAAAATAGACAACTATAATCATAATAAAACACATTTAGTTCTCTTTTTCATAAAATATTCAAAATATTTAAGTGTATTGTTGTTTTTTCTCGATACAATTGAAAGATTATAATGTATTAATTAAGTAGAAGACAAGTGGTAAATAAATAAATAGTAACTTGTCAATAACTAGTGAAAACTCCCAAGCTATTATATATATATATTGATTAGAAAATTAACATACATTCTGTTGGAAACTGATAAAAGTGTTCCGGCGGCATCAAGCAATTTGCCCTTGTCATGAATGCTCAAAAGCTTGCTTTTGATCCAAAAAATTTTGGTCTCTTCTACGTCAACAACGTCAAAGTCATTTTCCCCGTCGAGTTAAGACCTTCCTTGTAACTGTAAGATCCACAGAGTACCGTCCCTTGTGGAAAATTTTTTATTTTTTTCTAAAAAATTAAAAAACCGAAATGGACAAAAGAATTTTTTTTGGGTGATTTGCCAAAATAGGCAACAAAACAAAAAACAATTGCTCTAATACAACATATGTGAAAAACTTACTAAAAATAAAAACACGGAATAAATATTTCACAAATATAACAGTTTGACCGCTTGTTGACCACGTGTCAGAACGTTGACATCGCTTTGACTGCACTCTTCAAGCCAGTGAAGCGAGTACAACCAGAGTACAACTAGAGTACAAATTGGTAAAACAACACTGAGTACAACCAGAATATAAATAACAAAAATGACTATACTCTTCAAGCTAGTGAAACGAGTACAATCAGAGTACAAACTGTTAAAACAACACTGAGTACAACCAACAAAAATGAGAAAAATAAAGACCAAACACAAAATAAAAAATCAAGTACGTATGGAGTACAACTAGAGTAAAAATCGAGTACAAT
>CAODLS011229920.1:0-10823 GCA_948243855.1 Flueggea neowawraea
ATATCTCATATCCATAATCAGTAAAACGTGATTATCCACTTAGCAACATACTAATCTTTAATTCATTATCATTCCCATGATAATGATCGATTAGGGACATTTACAATAGTATTCCTTTTATCTCTACGGTTTTACTATCAAGTCACGCACTTGATGGCATAAAGAAAAATAAACTATTCATGGAGTTTTATCTTCATAAAACAATATTTCATAGAAATAAAATGCCTCTTTATTATTAAATAAACCAAAATAACAATGTTTACATGATTGGGCTAGGGCACAAAACTAACAGTGAGGTGTTCGATGAAATTCCCAAAAGACTTAATGAGCCTAATTTATTTAGATGAGGCATAAATTACCCTTCTAATAAATGTAGAGATAGCTTAAATGACCTCGAGAGAGGCTTTAAGTGAGATTGATGGAAAGAATATTCAATCCCAAAAACCCATTTCGTCGATTTAGCGAAAAAGAGTCTTTGTTTGCTTCTTAATGATCCAAATGCTTTTATTTACTTTGTTATTTTATTCTATGTTTTTAAATCAAACCCATCACAACTCAATTTCCAAATTTTATCCCTCTGCTTTGTTTTTCGTTCATTAACTAGTACACGTTTCGTGTGGATTCGACACCCAAGGAATACTCAAAAGATTTTATTACTACATCGATTCTTGTGCACTTGCAAGAACTAAATCAACCACCTGAACCAGCATGCACGTGTGGCTAAATATTGCAGCCGATTTTATTTTGAATGTCGCAATCCGCAGCTTCTCCCAAACACGAACCTTCTTCTTCAAACACGTTACCACCATCACAGCTTGCTGGAACAAAACAAAAACGAAAAAATTAAAAATGAGAAAGAATAAAAAAATACCTTTGCTCAGACTTGACAAATCCAAAGAGAAAAAAGATGAATAAAATAGGGTATTCCTCATATATATAGAGATGAAAAAATTGAGCAGTAATAGTAGAAAGAAATACAAAAAACGATGAGGGCATAACAAAGACGAATTAGAGGTAAAGACCAAGTCAATCATGTGTGAATATTATATTTTTAGTCCCTATATTTTTGTAAAACATTGCAAATGGTCCTTGGACTCACAATAAGTCATCATAAGATCCCAAAAAAAGGAATCACCTAACATCCCGAATCAAACTCCTACCTCTGAGATGACTTATTGTAAATGGTCCTTGGACTCACATGGTTTGAGGCTCATAAAGCTCAATAAGATCCACAAGGCCTTATGTGACGAAAGCCCAAAATTCAGCAGGGCCAGCCTTGTAAAAATTCAACATTCTGAAGAGATAAATGATACGCTCAGTATCTTATCATGACTCATTCAAACATCATAGAATCAAGGAAAAGATGAGGGAATCATCACACGATAACTCAAAATACATGAAAATCTCTTATGGGGGTTATAATTGATTATCTCATGTCACCTATAAATAGACGTTCTCACTTTCACAAAGGTACACTTTCACTACTTACAACTTTCGAAAACTCTGCCAAAAATATTCTACTGATTTGAGCGTCGAAGTGACATTGAGGGATCAACCATCGACCTCTAATTTTGTTTATTTTGCACGATATGCATTCTAAACTTGAAGACATTTCGACTTCATTGTTGTTTGAGGAAACAACATTATTAAAAATGCTTACTAAATTAATTTTGTCAATTATTAGAAAAAACATTAAAAAATATATTTATCAAAAAAAATATGAAGACTCGAGTAAGAAAATCACTAGAGTCAAGTTAATAAGCACTAATCATTTATAGTTCTCATAGTTGAACTGGTTCATTTTGTGGCCAACCTATGAAGAAGCCCTTGAACTTTTAATAAGCATCCTATTAAGCCCCTGAACTTCATTTCTCACCTATTAAGCCCTTAAACTTTCTATAACTTGTCAATTAAACCCAATTAAATGGAAAATGACATATGGAATACCATCAAAAAATGACATTTGATGAATCAGATATAAGATGATGTGGCATGTGTACTAACTCGACCAACTACTCTTAAATCATCTCACAAGCAAAACTAAACCTAACCAAAACCACCATCTCATAAACCCAACACCAATTAACAAGCGAACCCAAGATTCTCCGACTGCATTACTTCTTTGGAACTAGATGTAAGTAATCTTCTCAAAATTTTTTAAATATTCTTGATAATAGTGAAAACCTTTACACAACTACAATATAAAAAAAAAACTTAAAAACAGTCCAAAGGCAGCGAGCCAACGAATTTTCCTTTCCTTTGTGCATCCTGGACGATGGTCTGAGTGGTGTTCCTCCTCTCTTAACATGTGGCGAGATGGATTACTGTTGATTGTGGTTTGGGTTCTTGTAAATTTTGATAAGTGAGAGAGAGAGAGAGGGAGAGAGAGAGAAAGAGAGGGAGGGAGCGAGGGGGGAGAGAGGAATGAGTTTAAAAGGTGAGATTACTAGTGTGGGTGTTTGTAATTGTTACAGAACCCTAATATTTTAGGAGACATACTGGTGGAGGATAATAAATAGGTTAGTTGAAGATTGAATCGGTTTGGTTTAATCAGACTTGAAAAAAATTTATGCGACTTCACTGGCCAAGTTAACTTAAAATAACCCTCTTTTGCGATTCCACTCCCTTTTCATGGCAAGTAATGTCACACGCCTGACAGAGTTTAAAACTGGGTTTAATTGATAGATTTTAAAAAGTTTAGGAGCTCAATGTGCGAACAATGAAGTTTAGCGGTTTAATAGGATTTTTTTCTAAAAGTTCAATGGCCAATTTATGGGTTTGGCCTTCAGTATCTATTCTAGCCGAGTCATCCTATTTTAAATTGATTTAGTCATCCTGGGTGGAAAAAGACTGCTTACTCTAGGCCAATTACAATAAGGAAAAAAAGACATAAAATAAAAAAAACTCCGGCGTTTTTTTTTTTTTTTGAAGAGAAAACTACGGCGTATTAAAAGCTAAATTTGGAGTAAAATTAGAACGTGACATTTACAAGCCAAACGGACAGAATTAAAAATTTTAAATGTTTTTTTATATGAAAAATGGGAGTTGGGGGCGACCAGTAAGTAACATATCCTTACTAGGGCGTGATCATATAGACCAATAAACATTCCCACTACGGAATGTTTTCGAGAGTCATAGCTGATACCGGCAGCGGACTTGGACTCGTGCACTAGTGTAGTCACCGTAATACCTTATCGAAGAATAACAGTATATGCCTAATCAACTCAATATTATGAGAGTAAGCTCAAACGAATTCTAGCCCACAACTTTATGCTGAGGACAACATACATTCACCACTTGATTACCCTTCGAGGAGTAATTTCAAATAATTTATGAATCATAACTTCATCAAAAAAATAATGCCAAAACTAGTTTACAAAAATTTGACTACATAATGGACGGGTCCGGCTCGAGCCGACCAATCTCCATCATGTGGAGGAACATGTGGTGGATCTGGAGAGAGAGGTTGGGTGGACCAAACATGCAGCTAAAGCTCTTTCCAAGCTATTTACAATATCTGTCATGGATGGCCTATGTCTACCCTCTAGTGTTACGCAATCAGCAGCCAAGTACCCAACATATGCCACTGCCTCGATCTCATAAGGAGTTGGTGGGGGCACTCTCGGGTCTAAAACTCTATGGATATCGTCTTGCACAATATACGGCACCACAAAATCCACCACATTCCTTGGTGTCCCATTCTCATTCTTGTGTATGGCCTTGTAACCTGACAATACTTCGAGCAATACCACTCCGAAGCTGTACACGTCACTCTTTGTGGTTAGTTGTTGGAGCCTGTAGTACTCAGGGTCCATGTAACCAACTGTACCGGCGGCGCGTAGGGATAGGTGTGACACGTCGTCCTCAGGACCCATCAACGATAGGCCGAAATCTGACACCTTGGCAGTCCACGTGGCGTCGAGCAATATGTTGGATGACTTGATGTCTCGGTGAATTATTGTTGGGACCGCGTACTCGTGTAGGTACTCGATTCCTCTGGCCGCGTCCAATGCTATCTTAACGCGCGCTGGCCAGGACATTAAGGGCGAGCTCTGAAGCTTATGGAGGTGGTCATTTAAGGTTCCATTCGCCATGTACTCATAGACCAGTACAAGCTCGCTGTCTTCTTCGCAAAATCCCAGTAATCTGACTAGATTCTTGTGGTGAAGGTGTGACAGTGATTCGAGCTCGTGGACAAACGCATTGTCCTTGTCCTCTTGCCGCCTGCTTCCTATCGGATAGGAACTGCTGCTTGATACTTCTGCTCGTTTGATTGCCACCTCGCGGCCATCCTCTAAAACACCATGATAGACTGAACCAAAACTGCCAGTTCCGATTTTGTGATTCTCAGAGAAATTGTCTGTGACTTCCAGAAGCACCTGCAAAGAAAATTCCTCCAATTGACCAGAGTTTCCCAAACTGGCCAGTTGACTAAGTCTCTTCTCTAGAACTGGTGCTGGTCCAACTTGTGGAACTTGTTGCCTTTGGCTTTGACCTTGTTCCAAACTCGACCCAGCTTCATCCAAGCGCCCTGAATCATGAACTCGACATCCCCTGCACTTGCAGTAGCTGAAGAGGAAAAAAGCTGCAGTTAGCAATAATGCCGATGTTCCCACACATCCAACAACCAGGAAAGCAATCATTCTTCTACTGCAGCCACTGCTCCTGGATTCTCTTTGAGGAGGTAACAATAGTGAAGGCACAGAACCGGTATTAGTATTACTACTACAGTGCTTACAGACGTATCCGGCCTGACAATATCTTCCATATCCTGGTAATGGACCACATGGACAAAAATTCCTACATGGTCGCGGTAATACCTCTTCAAACACCATGGAATATGAACCCAGATTTTCATTTCCCCAACAATACAAAGAATAGTTGGTTGAAAGTCCACAAAACACATTTTTCTTTGCTTCAATGGTGATGAAGTATGTCCCCTGTAAATCCTCTGGTAGACTGAAATTATTCTGACCCCAACAAACTACTGTGTCGTTTTTACTCCTTAAGGCGCATGAACGATTGTCTCCCAAGGCCACTGATTTGAATTTCCCTTCTGGATTTCGACTCATTTCGGCAACCATTGCTCCCCAACAAACCATATCACTGTTGTAGTTGAGAGCACAAGCATAAGTGGAACCAGCAGAAATTACACTGTAATTTCCATCAGGGACTTGCTGGGTCAAATTTCTATCTCCCCCAGGGCACGTAATCTTTCCAGATTCAGATAAACAACACAAGAAATCGTAGCCTACAGCAATACTGGAGCACGGTTCAACAAAACTGCTAGTGTCGAATCTCGACTGTGGCCAACACTGGACGCGATTCGTGGCATTGGAAACACCACACATATTGGAACCACCCGCTTCAAGCTCGACAATAGCTTCCCCTTGATATATCCGATGATAAGTGGTATTAGCAGAAACATTGATGTCGGAGAATCTCCAGCATACAATGGTTGAATTAGAAGGCAAAGAGAACGAACCCAAAGCGCATACAGAACCTTCCCCAGCAACTATCCCAGAATAGGTGGTGTTGCTGGTAATGAAAGGAACTTCATTTGTCGCTCTGGAAAAGCTTGAACAGTTCAAATAGGACTGTTGTGGGTTACCGGGAAGTGGAATAATCCCACAGATCAATGTTCTGTTAGAAGATTCGGAGATGGCAATGGTGGAGAGTGAATAAATACATGGAATGCAAGATAAGAGAAGTAATAGAAGAACAGAAAGAAATTGATTACGAGGAAACAAAGCCATAGAAGAAGAATGAAATCATGGTGTTTGAGGAATGGGTGTGTCTCATTTCTGTTTATGGTCGTGGGGTTTTGGAGAAAAGAGAGGAAAAGGGACGCGGTTTCCTGAAGAGGGTGTGAGGACCAAAGACCAAGTCGTTGGATAGATGCATGCAAGGAAGGAAGGAAAGAAAGAAAGAAAGAAAGAAAGAAAGAAAGAAAAGATCAAAAATTTAGAATTGAATCGTGTGGTCAAGACTCGAGAGTTGACAATTTTTCTTTTGCGTTTTCTTTCAGGTAGAAACGATAGTTGAAAACTCTCAAGTTCAATCAATTTACCTTTTCTTCTTAGAAAGAGTCTACCGAGTTACTTGTAACCAAACTGATAGTAACAGTCGAATAGGAAGAAAAAAAAAACGAACTGAGAAGAAATTAAAGATTTTGATTTCTCGATTGAGGAAATTTATGCTATATTATCCGATTACGATTTATGTTCGTTCTTTTTTGGTGAGACTGTAGCAACGACAAGTTGTGGGAGAGTAGGGCATATAATTACCATTTTTTTTTTGTTTTTTCCCCCCTAATTGCGTGTTGATTGCTGTGTTTATATGTCATTTTTGAACTGAGAATTGGTTATTTTAATTAGTGAATGTAATTCGTGCCTTACTTTCGTTTGGTGATTATTCAATTTCTTTAACTTTTAGAAGGACTAATAGATGTGTTCATTGATTAGTTTTGAATCGTTGCAAAATTGCTAGAACTTTGTACATCTGACATTCAATAATGTAATTGTGTATTTGGGCAAAGAAAAAAAAAGAATGAACTTACTCAGTTGTCTTGATTTCATTTATTTATCGTAAAGACTAGTGATTCTTTTGTATCAAGACCGATTTTGTGATCTCCCATGATGATTTGACTAACAATATTGATAACCTGCTAAATTTTCAGTGGTCATCTTAACTGGATTGGTGAGATTTGGTGTTATTATAAACTGAGTCAACTTAGCTGCATTGGTTTCAAAGATAAGTTAGTCAATTTTATTAAAAAGGAAAAAAAAAGTATAATTTTAATTACGCTTCTGGTTGTGTTGTTTATACGAGTATGACTTTGTTGTCAAATACTAATCTAACGCTGCTTGTAATTGAGATCAGAAGCAAGAGTAGCCAGAATCAATTTCGAAAAGAACAGACCTTGTAAAACCGTGTTCATGCAATGCACGACGCTATGAGTTTTGTAGGTCTCAAATGTGAAACAAAAGAAGTGAGAGGGCGAAGAAACATGGCAGAGACACGAGGAAATGGGAGCGAAGAGAAACAAGTTAGCCGTTTTTGTTTGACAATGAGCAGTTTACACTCACATAATTAATTTGATGCAGACTGCTTCTTTTAACAGTTAGGACCATGCAAAACACCATCCCCTTTTTGAGATTTGTGTGGTCCCATTATGTTGGACTCTGAAGAGAGGCAATAGGGCAATGTACTGCAGAGAGATTAAAAAGAAATGTTGCGCAAAATGAGAGGATAGGATTGGGAAAATCATACATTTATTTAATTAAAAATATAAAAAAACAAAAATATAAGTTGCTAAATAGATTTTTATAATTGGAAACATGGAGACACCAAATTTTAAAAATGTCAAAAAAAGATCTTCAGGGGTCTCCACTGATTTTCTAAAAACTTCATTGAAGATTTTTAGGGGTCTCCAGATATCTTTTGAATGTTTCATATGAGGTCTCCAGAGATCTCCACTAGAGGTCTCCAGTGATCTCCAGAGATTTTCATTGGGTCTCCAAAGATCTTCTGAAAGCTTCATTGGAGGTCTCTAGAAGTCTTCTGAAGGATTCATCAGAGGTCTCCAAGGGTCTCCAATGTATTATAAATGTGATATTTTTAAAGTTTAGACTTATGGTAGTGATATTCTTACAAATTAAAATTAAAAAATTATATTCTTATAATTTTAAAACTATAAATATTATTATTGTAAATCCAAATTTGTAAATAAGTACCTGGGATAATTAACTAAATAGAATTGGGTCTTACATAACACATGAATTAGTTTGTCATGGCATGGCCTGTTACTAGAGAGGAACCAATTAAAGGTCCAAGGCTAAACATTTCTTTTTCCTTTTTTTGAGTATAGCAACATCAAACTGCACCCAACTAATTTAATAAACAGAATAAATCTGAACAATTTAAATTTTTTTGTTAAATAATCAAAGTATAAACATGTCAAAACTTGAATAAATTACAGTCCAACTGCCAATGTGAAGTAACTTTAGAATCTAACTGCATAGAATACTGATAGAACTCCGGCACCAATCAGAACAATAGAAGAAGACTAACATAAAATTAAAAAAATATGTAAAGTAATTAGAGAAGATAATAGAACTGATATAGAATGTAACAGAAAAAAGATAACAATGGGCAAAGGCCAAATATAACAATGATACGAATTCAAGAGTCTGTCCCTCCCCCCGGTAGAAATTCGAGAATCTACCACCATCCTTAATTATGCTGCTTATCAGAATTAAAGTACGAAATTGTACAACTAGTCCCATGTGTTTTTAAATTTTATAAATAGAAACACGCTTAAACATATTTTCTCAAATGCCACAACTTTGAAACTAAATCTCGAAAATGCCATCTCCATTTAATATATAAAATCAAAATCTCGTTTCATCCCAACTTTTTTGTTTGTCTCTTTCTCTCTCTACCCTATCCTCTCTCGTATGTCTCTTTCTCTTCCTACCCTCTCATCTCTCGTCTCTCTCTTGTTAGATCATGTGTGATCAACATTAAGATCCTTCTATGTTTTGATGATGAGCAAAATGTAAGACTTGGAGTTAAATACATTGGAAGGCTCGGAATTGCAAAACAAGACTATGGAAGAATTTATCCTCTATTGTTTGTCTCTTTCTCTCCCTACCGTCTCTGTAATATCCCGTTCGTTTTGACCGAAATTTGATGGTATTCCGTCAAGACTTCAGGGAAATTCGGGGTTTCAAGGTGTTAAACTTCGATCGAGAATGTTTGGAGGTGGTTTGTGTGTGCAAAGCACATAGCAGGTCATCTGTGTGCATTAAGGAGGGTTCTACGCGCATAGAGTGAGGTCAGGGGGTCGTCTACGTGCGTAGGTGATTGTACTTCGTGCGTAGATGGATTTCTAATCCAGACCGTGAATGTGCCTGGGCACGTCTGTGTGCGTTGGAGACGTCCACACACGTTGAACATGATTTGGACTTGGAACCATGGTGAGCATGGTGATCTACGTGCGTAGCACTAGGTGGTGTGCACGTTGATCATTGATCCGTGAGGGAAAGGTAGCCAGATCTGTTGTCTACGCACACAGAAGCTTTGTCTATGCACATAGTACTCGGTCAGTAGAGGAAGGTTCAACGCACGTAGATGGGCCTTTTCAGCATGAATTAAATGAAATGTCACATTTCAGTTCCAAGGGCCTATAAATACACCCACCTACGGCTCTCTTCTGTCATTACTCCTCTCAACCACCAAAATCACTCTCTCAACTACTCCTCTGCACTTGCAATCACTCCTCAGCACTTCCATTGCGATTTTGAAGGTAAGAATCATTCTTTGATCTCTTATTTTTTGTCATCTCACCTCATATTTGTTCATCTAGGACTTTGAACGGATTTTGGGGTTTTGTTCAGATCTTCCTTTTCTGTTGTAAAGGAAGTTAAATATGGGTAGATTAAGCTTGGTTAAGGTTGTAACCACATGATTCTAGCTTCAGTTTCCAAGGATTTTGTGTTTGAACGAAATGGGTTTGATCTGAGCTAGGGTTCCAAATTTTGGTAGATTTATCGTTAGATCCGGAGTTGTATCTGATGTATTATGATAAATAGGTGTTAGAAATACATAGATCTGATGTTGGGTGTCAAGATTTGACGATTTGTGTCGAGTGAGTCAAGAAATCCGAATTTGGGGATTTGGATTCTTGATGATTTTGAAGTTGTTTGAAGGATCTAAGGCTAGATCGTTGCTTGAGAGGCTGATTGCAGCAAATGAGTGCTTGATCGATCGGGTATAGATCGAAATGAGAATTTGGGTATTTTGGCATAAGTTCTCGATACCATCGATAGTTAGTCAGCATTTGCATTCACATAAATGCATCGGTACCGCCACAGTACCACATATTGATATTTGTTATGTCTGTATATGTGCAGCTCAGTATGTCTGCCAGCAGGAGCAGCCACCGCGAGCGATATTTGACTGGATCCACGGCTTTGGATACCATGTGAGTGAAATAGTAGATTCAGACACATAGGATGTGTCTTCAAAATTAAGTATGTTATTTTTGATATGTCTGGCTATGACATAAATTAACTAATAATTATTGGGTTAATTAATAATCTGGGTATATGATTATTATTAACCAACATTTTGATATGGACAATCTAAAGTATATATGGGTCTATATGTACAAGAGCATTTTGTAAATAATGGAATAACGAAAAAGATATTGCATGATTGTATGTGAAATACTATGTATGTATCACGCAGAATATGGGAACACCCGGCTACAGGGTTTGTAGCCTTTGGTATAACAATGCTTTGTCAAGGCCCTAGTTATCGGGGTAATGGGATAACCTTGTATCCGGCCAGATATACGCGTTTATTGAGCAGTCAGGTGGCAGAGTTCACACTGCTATATTGATATTGATACTGGTCTCATACTATGAATCCTTATATATATATATATATATATATATATATATTGAGTGATTGAATGTGAATGTTATTGTTGTGAAAATTTTCTAAAAACTAAATACAAAATATAAAAAATATCAGTGAAAAGATAAATCCCCAGAGTACACCCCAAAATACAAAAGTGAAGCCCAGTATGGCTACAGAACCCCGTTGTGGAGCTCTATGAAATAGCAAAGTCGGGTCATGAATGAGGGCACTCACAATAGTGAAGAATTGTCTCACTAGGTTCAAGGTACAGATCAGATCTTGTGCATCCAAAAGATGTCACCTGAGAACAAAGGTATAACATGGACAACAGAAGAAAAAAGGGTAAGATTCCTTAGTGAGGAAACAACACGTAAGATTCCTTAGTGAGGAAACAA
>CAODLS011230055.1:0-24449 GCA_948243855.1 Flueggea neowawraea
TGCCTCTATCAATATCAAATCATGTGACCTCGTCAGGCAACATGGCTACCGACACCCCTGGTAACTAGGTTGTCTCACTCATTGGTATACCAAAGGCTACATGCCTGGTAGCAGAGGTGTCCCGTCTCCAAAACATATACATAGTATATCCAAATCAAATAGCAAACGGTCTTGAGCCGAGTATATCAAAACCAATAGCAAATGGTTATGCGACCGGGTATGTCAAAACAAATCAAAAACGGTCCTACGACCGGGTATATCAAAACCAAAGGATATATAAGACACGACTTATATATTGAATTCCAAAACATACTTGCATAAAAATATGATTTCCAAAATATTTATCAAATCCATAATGTTATGATTTGCAAAACAAAGTATGCAAACAGTCAATCGTTTTACCAAAACCGAGTTTCAGAATTTCTTTCTGAAATATTCCAAAATATAATATAATCAAATTATATTATTTCAAAAACAACTCATCTTTCGCCGAAGCACAAAATCTTTCAAAACAGAGTACCGCTACTCTTTTCCAAAACCCAAATGGTTTTCCAAAAACCATTCAATAACAAATCACATAGACCATATTTTAGGATTTCCATCCTTTAATTATTCCGGTTTCATGCTAAGGTGATAGCACAACAAAAACATATAATTGGAAGAGACACAACCTATGTGTCTGAAGCTACAATCCACTCACCTGGATGCCGAGCTTCCAAACTCTGTAACACTGACCACCGGTCGATGGTTGATCACCTCGAAAACCGAATTGAGCTGAAACAAAGTATTACAAATAGATCAAACACGATGACTGTGGCAAAACAGAATATGCATGAAATGCAAATGCAACTCATACGCCGTCGGTGCCAAAAATCTTATTCCAATCGAAAGTCTATCGCTCAACGACATTCGACCCTCGAAGTAACATTACAACTCAATCTTCAGACTGTTCATAATTCATCAATCAATACCCAAGGTATTCCTATTATCAAATCAAAACCCAAAATATTCGAAATTTATATTTAAACTCAAAACTTGTAAAATATCAAGTTTCGTCTCTATGGGAAAATTACCCCAAAAATTCATTTATCGATTCAACCAATAGAAATCAATTTCAAACACCTATAGTGATCATAATCAACCTCAGGAACTCAAATCCATTATTGGTTTCTCAAAAACAACTCTAAATCATCATAAATCTTCACAAACCCGAATCAAACCCTAGCCCATTTAGAGCAACCTCAAATATTTTGATTCAAAGCTTGATTCATGTTAATATAACCTCAACCAATCATAAACAATCATTATATAACCTCCAATCCAACAGAAACATCAATCCAAACCCTAGAAGGAAATTCGGCCCAAAAAGAGATTCCGAGATTGATGCATGAAAATTATGAAATAAGAGGAAAGGAAGAACGATATTACCTCATACAATTATCATCTAACAACCCCCAACATCCATCTCAACCGAATGACTCAGATCTAAAAACCTAGGTCAAATCGGACCCAAATGAGATCCACAAATCAGAGGCATCAAATGGACGAAAAGAAGAGATTAGATGCACAATCTTACCTCTAAAGATTTTAAGGAATGAAGAAGAGATCATGGGAGAGAGTTTCAGAAGAGTCGAGAGTGATTTGGAGTGAAAATGAGACAGAATGACGAAAAAGTCGAGTTTTGGGTATTTATAAAGGCAGACGGATTGAAATGCAACGCGTCACTGAATTAAAAGGCCAATGTACTTTATACCTCATGACAACGTACATTGTGACTCCTCTAAGTACGTTGCACCGTGTACTGTGCACGTATACATGGTCAGATTTCAATCCAAAAGCGTTGTATTTCTAGAATCCATGATCAACGTACGTCATACCCAACATAACCTACGTTATGCCGATTCTACGTGCATTGTACCCTTTACAACGTACATTGTCGGCATGAACACTCACGGATCATTCCCAGATCATGATCTACGTGCGTGGCTCTTACTACAATGCACGTAGACAGCTCACACAGCCCCCAAATCGACCTGAATCACCCACAACGTGCGTAGATACTACTTCTATGCATGTAGAGGACCTACAACAAGCCCTACGCGAGCAAAATCATGCCTCCAACATGTTTTCAACTTCAAATCATGAATCCCATCACTCTCGGGACAACCACACCCAAACTTTCATGGATAACACTCTTAAAACATTCTCAACACCTCCAAATATCAAAACATCACCTCACTCATTTGAGTTTCAAATTGGGATTGAACTAGAATCATCCAAAATCAAATGACGTTCCACCAAAGATGTTATAGAAGTCGGTCGGAACGCTACAAAGAATTGATCGAAACGAGAGGGTTATTACATTAAGGGAGCTGAGACATGATCAACATATGTTAAGGGAAGCGTAACGTACATAAACTGGGAATTATGGAGGTAACGTACATAACCAGTGGTGTAGCCTACAATAAGGAGCATCTAGAAGGTTTGAACATCATTAAATGCACTTTAACAGCTAGTTGCTTAACTTCAACTGTCATATGGCATGAAAAGACTATAAATGCATCAAGAAATGACAAAGAAATGGTGGAACAACATATGATATCATTGTGTTAAATCTCCTATCAATTCGAATCATCAAAAACACCAAAGATCAAGTTAGATACAAATTCAAAGGCTTCAAGTTCATATACCAAACTCTAGTATAATACTTCATTATTTGTATTTCTTTTATATACACTTTGAGTGTGAGAAAGGTTAATTGTGAACCTAAGAAAACAACGTTGTCAGGGCTTTAAAGATGTGAACCAGGAATCAACCTTGTGTTGGTTTTAGAAGTGTGAGCCACAATCAACCTTATTGTAAGGCTTTGTTGGATTGAGCTGAAATCAATATATCGTTATAGTGGAATTAGGAAAATCTTAAGTGAGGAACTTAAGTTGTAAACGTAGGCACAATTGACCGAACCACATCGTTTTATTCATTTTTTCTCTTCCTTACTCTCACAACTCCATTAAAGGACCACCTGAAATTCTCCAACACTTCTCGACTCGTGAGAGATAATCGCAAATTATCTCATCCTTTCCTTATTCCATCAGCTCAAATTGTCTTTTCAATCCTTGAAGTCTTGTTCTTTTACAGGATTGTTAGAAATCTTGAGACATAACTAATAATCAAACTAATGAGAGAAACAAAATGAACCATTCTACATAAAATTTTAGTAAATGAAAGGGCCTATTTATAGGCTTACAAGTAACCAAATATCCCAACAAATATGCAACTAAATCAGATTTTATTTTGTAATCTTTGACTAACTAAAGAACTAGAAAAATATGGAGAAAATCTTGAATAAACTTTGACAAGTTCTCAAACTTTGAATCAATTTTCAACACTCCCTATTGATTCGAAGTTGGAAAATCTCTCTGCAGTCTTCCAAGTTTGTGAAGCACGTCTCTTCACGTTCGCTACGTAATACACTTCTCATCACAAACACTATTTTGTCGATGCACTTTGTCATCGACCTTTGATTGCTGGAGCACGTCTCTCCAACAACTCAATTTGGTGGAGCACTTTCTCTCTACAAACTCAATTTGGTTCCATGGAGCACTTCTCTCCAACACCAATCTTCATGGAGCATTTCTCTTCATTATTCTTTGACCTCATTTTAATTTTTAATCTTCTTCAGCAACGAAACAAAAAAATTGACCACACATTCTAGAATATGTGTTTATCTTTCGTGCTACAATTTTTAACAACAACCCAACAATTATCTCCTTCAACCGGAATATCACCATTATCTTCTTCTTATTCACCTTATCTTGAAAAAACTCCACATAAGTCACCAAGGTTGGAAACTTTCCCTCAATGAGATGCAATTTTTTCTTTTTTTCCTTCTTCATTCTCTTGATCTCACATGTCTCTCAAGAAAAAAAACTCTTATACCACTAATAGAAATCTTGAGACATGACTAATAATCAAAGTAATGAGAGAAACAAAATGAACTACTCTACATAATATTTCAGTAAATGAAAGGGCCTATTCATAGGGAAATGGCTAAGGTGCTTTTGAAGTTATGCACTTTTGTACTTTTAATGGCCAATAAATATTTAGATTAGATCTAACTGTTTAGATTACATTATTTGTTACTATTTTTTTAATGTATTAGCGTAAACTGAACTGTTAGATCAAATTTAAATAATCTAAACAGATCTTGACCATATAAAGCATATAAAGTACACAACACAAAAAGCATCATAGCTGGTGCCCCTTACAAGTAACCAAATATCTTAACAAATACTCAACTAAATAAGATTTTATTTTGTAATCTTTGACTAACTAAAGAACTAGAAAAATATGGAGAACCTGAATAAATTTTGACAAGTTTTCAAACTTTGAATCAATTTTCAACAAGGATCGCTCCTCGTAAGTAGTGATGAGAATATTCCAAGCCTTCTTTGCAATTTTGGCATGGAAAATCTTTTTCAACCCGAAAACTCAACAGACTAACAAATTAAAAATAATGCTTTCTCGTTTAAATACCTGTCATGTTCTGACAATTCTTCTCCTTCTTCACCGATATCTTTCGTTAGGATATCTCTAAGAGCATTCATCTACAATGATAGTTCCATCAAGTGTTTTCACATGGCAAAATTATTCTTGCCATCAAACTTAAATATCACGTCTGGAACTTGTGCTTGGATAGGAGAAAATTGTTGCACCGCTATAATTGAACCAGGCTCCATTTTGACTCAACCGTTCCCTTTGATACCAGTTGTGGACGCAGCTCTTAAAATATAATAAACACACTTTTATTGAAAATTTTCTCAAAAATTACAAAGCCTTGTTGTAGGCTAATATAAACAAATTCAAACACGAAACTCGTAGAAGTTCCTTTAAGATTTCTAATTTCTTTTCTCTCTCACCAACACAAGTGTTCCTTGAAACACTTTGAACCAATCACTACGCAAACTCGTTGGAGCTTTTCTTCCTAAGCTTTCCACTCTCTGTTACACTTTACAAATGAACCATCAAGGCCTATTTATAGGCCTCCAATATCGGTTAATGTAACCGACTTTCAAAGTCGGTCCTTCCTTTTTTTTGTGCTCAATGACTAAGAAATTAATTTAATAATCCTAACTCTGTTGATGAAATTGAACATGTTTTGCCAGATGATGACCTTGATGATCATGCAAAACAAGCCCCGCTCGAACCAAATTCAACCTCAGTTGAGATGATTATCTAGACAGTCTAAACCTTTTACAATAAACCCGGACTATATATTGTTGGTAAGTAAAAGAATCTTCAGTGCTATCATGATATTCTCTTAAGTTAAATCTTCAGCTCTTACAGCAGTTAAATCCTGGAAATAATGGTGGTGTGACAAAAAGACTTCAAACTTGTTCAAAATAGAATGCTACTTCTGTTATCTTTTCTTACATATCATTATCAAGTTATAGAGCCGCCGGCACTAATGTGGTTTCACATCAATGCCTTGCATTAGACATTTTCATGTGAGTACTATGATACAAAATCCTACTCTTACTATGATTTACTTGATGTGAAATTCATAATGGATTCATCCTCAGCATCCATTGGTTCTATATATATGCTATGTTGACTGGAGACATGTATATTGCTTGTGGCAACTGATATTTCAAATAATTTTGGCTTCTTTTTCTATGACTATTAAGTGATGAGGCCATTTTCAAATAGTTTTGTTACTGTTCTATCTGTGGGGCTCAATAATATTTTCTTTTATATATAAGAAAGGAATCACTTTTTGTGGTGCTCTTATTTGTCTTACATTGTGGGAAATTATTTTTGTGCTACAAGTGAACAAGATGGTTTCTACTTAATTAGAATAGATTACTAGTTCATTTTTACAGCTAAGTTGCTCAATTATTTAAGAGTCTTATACATATGCAATGTCTCTTCTGGTAAACAATTAAAAAATATGATTGGTGTCAAAGGCACCATTATTATTAATCTCTTATTTATTTATTTATTTAAGGAGCAAACAGACTAACTGGATTTTTGAGTCTATTACTTGTAGCGTTGATTTATTTATAATTTTTGGTTGTTAAGGAATCCTACTCAGTTTCACCTCATATGGTTTAAATTTAAATGATGGATAGTATAGACATTGATGGGTAAGAAAGAAATGATAAAATAAGAGACTGATCAATATCAAACTGTGTACAATTTATATCTACTCTAAACTTTCATGAATGGCAGATTTGTGAAATGTAATTAAAGCCTTTTAGAGCCATTTCTGGAGGAGAATGAGGTCTAAAAACTAATATATTTATACAGTTGAGAAGGAAATTAAAACAAGCTTAGCTAATTCATTTGTAGTTGCGTATCAATCCTTCATGTTCTAGTGGTGGTATGTTGATAATGGTTTCTTGCATTGGTGGAGTAGTAGTAGTAGTAGGAGGTGGAGGAGGAGGTGGAGGAGGAGGAAGAGGAGGTGGTGGTGGTGGTTCTGATGGACTAGCCTGGCTGCCACAACCAACAATTTTTTCACATGTCTCGATCAGGCAGTGCCGGCAGGTCGGACAGGACGAGTGTGAACTAAGCCATTTGTCGATGCAACGAACATGGAATCCATGGTTGCATTTCGGCAGGATCCTGACGCGTTCCCCTGCCGCGAATTCTGATAGACAGATTACGCACTCTGTGTCAAGTCCTGGCAGTTTCAGTTCCGGAGAGTAATTCACTGTTGGGAAAGTTTTCAATGCTTTCCGTTTCACTCCTTTGTTGGTCGATGAAGGGTTTCGGGATTCCGAGGATGCTAAACTGGAACACCTCAAAGCGCATCTGATTATGGAGTTTATTCCAAGTGAGCAAATCAGAGCACACAACAGAACTGATAGCACCATAACAACATTTGCATCAAAGGTGTTGTCACCAGTAACTGATGTGTCATTGTTGCTTCCAGGGCCTGGAGGAGAAGCTGAAGTTGGTGACAACTGAAGTGGGGAAGGCAATAACAATCTTCTGGAGTAAAATTCTCCAATAAAAGCCTGAAACAGTTGAGTGGTTGAAGTAGAAGCAGACATTTTCAGCTGTGTAAATTTGGGATCAATTAGCTGAGTCGGACTTATTGGAAGTGGTTGAGTATGTGGAGTATATATAGGGGATATTTGAAGTTGAATTTGATTTAATAATATAATGCTTCAATTATTTGATTATTGAATATATTTTGACAATATTCTGCTGGTTTTAGCCCACCACAGGTGTGGTTTATCAATTTAACTTCATGTATCTAATCTTATGGATCTTCCACTTAAACTCATAATCAATATTGTAATGAGCTTTCTAATCCAAGTGGAACCTTACCACTTTGTGCTGCTCATAAAGTGACACATGGCAGTTGTAATTTCCTGAATTTAACATCTTAGTGTGTTTCCAGGTTTCCATCAGAAAGTGGCACCTTATGGAGGGACTCATGAAGTTTCCTAATCTAAAGATAATATATATTCTTTTGTTGAGTTTATTCATAGTGGTTTTCTTTGTTTATCTCAACCCTGTTTGCTCTTGAAGTTATATACTTGTTTGAGTGAGACTCAGCTCATTTTGATGATATTTGAGTGTGCACAATTTATCTAACGGATGTTAAACAGTAGTTAATTAATTTATTAGTATCATTGTTGGTCACATTTATGTTCTGCTAACTTTTGCTTTCACATAGTTTTTTTTGTCATGGTATTTATTTGTTTCTATTGCGAATCAAAATTATTACCTTTTAACGCTGAAATTAATTTCAGTACCAATAAATTATAAGTTTACTGGTTGCTTTCACATGAGTTTATCGGGATGTTTCTAATAGATGATTGTTTATATCCTACTAAGGTGACAGTTTTCTGACACGATTAATATGATTTTTTAGTATACAGTTACAATATGATAATTGCTGTGAATTTTATTTTTGTATGTTTATATACTATAATCATGTAAGACACATAAATAAACCAAGCACAATGTGAATACAAATTGTCATCCCTACCTTATCTTATAGTGAGCGTATCTGAATTTATGTAGCATGATTCTGTATGCTTGATGGTTTTTGGAGTCATTTGGCCTCCAAATGATGTTTAGCATTCTGATTATTTTTACAGACATCTGTAAACCACAATCTTCCAGGTAAGATAATACTATATTGCAGAAATGTCATTGTCATAGCAGCCTGTTTTGTTTTAGGCGCCGTACTTTACGTATCCTTATCTAAAGCCAAGATGAAATGTTAAATCCAAAAATAGTCCCGAAAGAATCCAAGCTGTGATCTTTTCCAATGCAAGTAGTCCGATCTGCAATCTTATAGGACTCATATAAATTAACCTCTCCTTGTGGCTACAAATTAAAGCAATATTCTCTACAAGATCTTGCACAGGATTTGTGGGAATATAAAAAGTCAAGGCGGTACTTTGTCAAGTTTTGAATATGTGAAAAAAAGCTTGCAAAGGTTGATCTCAATCTATTTATGCGCAGCTATTAAAGTTTCAAAACAGTTAATTAACAGAAAAGAATTATACTTATAAATCCGGATTGATACTATAGATTTTAAGACAAGTGGGGATATACTTTTGATTTCTTTTAGCATTTACTAGATGATGAAGAATGATACAGATAAAGTAAATGTAAAGAGTTGCTATTGTTTTATGGAGATTGGTAATATATACTGCTTTGATCCATATCTTGTTGTGGCTAGATTTCACCATTTCCTTGTCGATCTTGTGGGTCCAGTAGAGAAATTAATGGAGAGAAATTATAATAATTTTTTCCTCTCAATCAGTATGAGAGAGCGTTGGGGATTGTTTGTGGATGACAAATATAACTCACGTGCTCATTTGCTACCACAAGTTTATCATTTTAGTTCTGTTGTAATCTTTGTTTTTTTTTATGTGCATAGTAGAACTTCTATTGATAGCAGAAACGAATTATAACAAGATAAATTTAGTAGTTTCAATAATAATAAAATATTCTTAAAGTTGTAATTATTGAATGATATTGATTATGCAATATGCTAATTCAAAATATTTATTTCGTGTATAGTCTACTCATAAATATATATTCAACATGGTCACATGCATTGGGTTCAACGATAAGGTGACATTTCTCTATTTGTCAAATTTAGAGTTCGAGCCTCTGTAAACGGATAACGATGTGTATCTACATCCTATTATACTGATCCAAAAAGCAACATTCTGCCAGTGTATTAGTGGACGTACAGGAGGCACATCATCTATCAGTTTATATTTTCAACGTTTAATATGTTATTGTTAGATTAATAATGATCAATATTAAGTTATTTTTATATTTTGATAATGAATAAAAGATTTTAATGATGAGTAAAATGTTTGACTTCAAGAGAAATATGTTGGAAGGCTCGGAATTACGAAACACTGTTGAAGAAGTCAACGTACGTCACAAGCCTATAACGTACATTACAGTGCACCCCAACTTACATGAACAAATTCCAACGTACGCGAGGAAGAGAAGAATTTCGAACATAAGCTATTGGATCTCACTGGAGAAAATATAACGTACATTATTATATTACAACGTACGTTTTCTGAAGGCATGATATGAACAACGTATGTCTGGGAATTGCAACGTACATAATCTGGATTTGAAGCATGATCAACATACGTTAGCATTGTCATAGAAAGTTGCAGAAGCATTAAATGCACTCCAACGACTATATTCTTCAATGCAACGGTCATATGACACAAGAATGCTATAAATACATCAAGAGAAGACCAAAAACGTGTTGGACAACATCAAAATTCATTGTGTCAAATTTCCTATCAATTCCAATAAAGAAAAACATCAATTCAAGTTAGAGATCAAAGTTCAAACATCAAACTTAAACATTCAACTCTAGCATAGAGCTTCATTGTTTGTAAACACTTTGTATACACTTTGACAGTGTGAAATAGGCTTGTTGTAAGTCTATAGAAAACAACATTGTAGAAGTTTGTTGTGAACCTAAGGAAAACAACATTGTGTAGGTCTTGGAGGTGTTGAGCTGGAATCAACATCGTGTATTGGCTTTGTTGAATTGAGTCGTAATCAATTATCGTTTTAGTGGAAATCCGAAGTAGTGAGACTTAGGTAGTGAACGTAGGCATCGAGTTGGCAGAACCACTCTAAATTCTTAGTGTTGATTTCTTTCTCTCACTTCAACTCGTTTCCGCTCTCCAAACTCAACCAAAACAAAGACCAAAAATTCTCCAACAAGTGGTATCAGAGAGGGTCTCCATTCAAGAAGACTTAACAACCTTGGAGCAAAGATCCGCGTCAATGGATTTTGTTCCTTCTCCTCCTTGCATTTCGTTTCTTCTCCTAACATTCCTCCTTATTTTGATGACTCAAATTTTAATTAATAGAAGAAGAGAATGTCTATTTTTATTCAAGCTTACGATATAGAGCTTTGGAAGGTAATTGTTGTTGGTCCTAACATTCCCAAGAAAGAAAATGACACACCTAAGAAGTATAAAGACTTCAAAGATGAAAATTGGAAGTCTCTTAGTATAAACTTTAGGGCTACTCAACTACTATATTGTGCTTTGAGTCAAGAAGAGTACAATCGAACTTCATTTTGTGAGCATACCAAGGAGATATGGGAAATACTTGAGGTTACTCATGAAAGTACAACTGAAGTCAAAGAAACCAAGATCAATATGCTTCTACATGACTATGAGTTGCTCACCATGAGAGATGTTGAAAGTATTAACAACATGCTTGATCGTTTTGCAAAAATCACAAATGGGCTTGCTTCATTTCGAAGACCAATCTCTAGTAGTTGAGGGCTTTGCCTTAAGAATTGAATGCAACAATCACCGCCAATATGGAGTCCAAAGACTTAAACTCATTGGAGTTTAGTGCTTTAGTTGGGTCACTCATAAATTATGAGATTTTGCTAAGTTCAAGAGATGGAAGACCTAAGCGTGGCAAGGCATTGAAAACTTTTACTCATTTTCAAAAAGAGGAAAGTGAAGGAGAAATGAGCTTGAATGAAGAGCTAAAATACTACTCCAAAAAGATAGCAACTTATGAGAAGTTGTTGAAAAACAAAAAGAATCAACAAAAAGAGATGGAAAGATTGAAGAAGAAAAAGAAGAAAAAGAAAAGAAGAGGTTATAGTTCTTCTTCAAGTGATGATGGTGATCCATTGGCCAATGTATGCCTTTCAACATATTATGTATTCCTTAAATCTCACTCTTTTTTAAAATTTTCATGCAGTTTAGTTATTGTTTTGATTGTTTATAGTTGCATGATATTTTGAATGTGTTGATTTAAATATGTGCATTGGTTTAAAACAAATAAGGGGAGAGACTCTTGTTATATGCACAAATTGTTTTTGAAAGGGGGAGTTAAAATCTTTATCATTGCTTAAATTGCTTAATCTTTTTGATGATCACAAAACAGGAGAGAGTGTTATATGTTTAATTGAAAGGGGTAGAAATTTTTGGCATTCACTCTTGTATAATACTAACCAAATGACAAGGATGAAATCCTTGATCAATGTTGTTGCCTTTTATGTAGCCATTAATCCTTTGAAGTTTTGTCATCATCAAAAAATGAGAGATTGTTGGATCAAGGGTGATCAACATTAAGTTCATTTCATGTTTTGAGGATGAGCAAAAGGTTTTGATGATGAGAAAAATGTTTGACTTGGATAGAAACACGTTAGAAGGCTCAGAATTGCGTAACAAGGCTGTTGAAGCAGTCAACATACATCACAAGCCTATAATGTACATTACAGTACACCCTAACATGCGTGAACAAATTCCAACGTACATAAGGAAGAGAAGAATTTCAGACAGAAGCTACTGAATCTCATTGGAGCAAATATAACGTACGTTATTTGAAAGCATGATATGAACAACATACGTCTAGGAACTACAACGTATGTAATTTGGATTTGAAGCATGATCAACGTACATCTTGTAATGGCAATGTACATTAGCAGTGTCACAGAAAGCTGCAGAAGCATTAAATGCACTCCAACGACTATATTCTTCAATGCAATGGTCATATGACATGAGAATGCTATAAATACATCAAGAGAAGACCAAAAACGTGTTGGATAACATCAAAATTTATTGTGCCAAACTTCCTATCAATTTCAATCAAGAAAAATATCAATTCAAGCAATAGATCAAAGTTCAAGTATCAAACTCAAACATTCAACTCTAGTATAAAGCTTTATTGTTTGTAAATACTTTGTATACACTTTGAGAGTGTGAGATAAGTTTGTTATAAGCCTATAGAAAATAACATTGAAGAGGTTTGTTATAAACGTAAGGAAAACAACATTGTGTAGACATTGGAGGTGTTAAACCGGAATCAACCTCATGTATTGACTTTGTTGGATTGATCCGTAATCAATCACCATTTTAACTGAAATCCTAAGTGATAAGATTTAGGTAGTGGATGTAGGCATCGAGTTGGTCGAACCACTCTAAATTCTTGGTGTTGATTTCTCTCACTCTCACTTTAACTCGCTTCCACTCTCCAACTCAACCAAAACAAAGACCGAAAATTCTTCAACAGTTATAGTTCCTAAGAACACATAATTTACTATTCACTTTTTCATATTATATTACATGTATCAAAACTTACAATTTGGTTAACATATATCAATATTTGCAGGAAACTACTTTAAAGTGAAGCCACAAATAAAACCGCTGCAAGCATGGTGGCATTAGCAGAGACAGGATTATGATTGTTGTAGCTTTCAATAGCCGAGTGGGAGGATGAAGGAGATGAAGGAGACCATTCATGTGGAGAGAAGCAAGATCTAGCTGGATGCGGTTATGGAGTCCGCTTGTTGCAGTTAGTGTCAAGTTATGTGTATAGTTTTAGTTGTCAATACCTATTAAAGATACTGATGAGTGGGAAAGTGTGGGATAGAGATATTGATAAAAAATAATGGACGAACACACCAGACATAAAGGTCAAAAAGGGACCAATAGCTTCAAAGTTTTGAGGCCAGGAAAAGGCCAATTTGATCCATTATTTTTTGGTAAAATAATACTAAAAGATAGAGGCAATAGTACAGGTTGGTAGAGATGAGCATTTTGGCCCAATTCAACCCAAAAAAAGGATGGGTCTAGACTAATATTTTTAGATCGTGGCCTAGCCCAGTTCGTCTATGTTTTTTTAAAAAAATGGTTGGGTCTGATTTTATGGTGAGATCCGACGGGCCGATCTGGCCCGACTTGGTTATATATATTATATATATGTATATAATATAATATATTAATATTAATTTGATGTATTATGGGTTATAAATTAAAAAAATAATATTAATTATAAATTTAGGAGTTGTTTAGTGCTTATTAAAATATAATTTATATAATAAAGTATATATTAACTTGTATTTTGATAAAAAAATAAAGAATTTTAATATTTTTTAAAAAAATAGGCCCGTGAGCCTGGCCCGCCCGGCCTGCTATTTTGGATGGGCAGACTTGTGTCAGACTTTTAGCTTTGTTGACTGGGCCTGGCCTAGCCCGGTCAGGTCGATCCAGCTGAAGTTTTAGGGCATGCCTCGACCCCGGTCCGACCCATGTCCATCCCTACTGGTTGGTAGCTTCATGGAAATCAAGTTGAAGATTGTTGTCACTCCATACGACTAGGGTACTAAGGTTTTGAAATGGTATTGATGCCTTACCATTAGAGCTTACTTGGTGTACCTTTTAGCCATTTGAGTGAAGTTTATATGGCAAGTGTCTCATAGAAAGAAGCTTGTACTGTATTCTTGTATTTGTGTTCCTGGTTAAAAAGTTTATATATTCTATTGCAAATATTTTGTGAGGCTTTATTTGATTAAAGAAAGTAGCCACTGTTGATGATTGGTATAAAAGGATGCTATCTTGATCTTTCACTTCTTCGTTGTCGTACTATAAGTAATGCTAAAGTAGAGTTAAATTTTTATCTCTATCCAAAGAGATATTGTCAAATTTTTTTAGTATATACTTTTGTAGTTGCCTTAAAATTTGAATAAAAATAAAAAAAATTCAAATATTTAGAAATTATGAACGTCGCATTAAAATTTGAAAGAACAAAATACGATGAGGTCGGAATGCTTCTTAGGAGAGTTTTCGACACTTAACTCAGTAGATAATTTCGGCAAAGTATCAATATGTGTAGAGAATATTGTGTACATCAAGATGTTGTCCCTCACATCTATTTATAGGGAGGTGACTAGTGATTAAGTGTTTCGTAATGTCCTTTATTGATAACTGTTGTAACACTGTTACAACTCAGAGTTAAGTGTATTAGATGAGTTTATTACTCATGTCTCATCAACTTTTAAAGAGTATTATTAATTATAATTTGACGTACATAGTTTAATAACTTAGCTTAAGCAAAAGTTTAATAACTTAGCTTAAGCAAAAGAACTCTCTTTGATCATATAAATTTTTATTTTCCTTTACAAATTTTGTATTAATAAAATTGACACTAAGTTTTCTTTGATTTGCGGAATAGGTCATATTCATAGAGTAGATATTCCTAACTAGATTCATGATATATTTTCTCAAAAATTTCTGGCACGGAAATTTTATACAGAAGTATGATAATTGGATGCCTATTTTTGTCATAATTGGATGCCTGTTTTTGTCAATACTCCTTGGCAGCATACCATCTTAACCTCCGCTAATCTTTGAAATTATTTTTAAAAAAATTCTAGAAATGAAAATTTCAAACGATTCAATTGATTGTTTCTTTTTGATAATTTTGCATTTTCAATAATGTATTCTGCAATTTATCCAAGCATTAATTTCAAGTCTATGAATTTTATCCTAATTTGTAGTACAAAAATTAAAACACTTTATTGAAGGAGTTGGATGGAAAATGGAGAAGGTTGCAAGTTCAATTATTGCAAACACCAAAAACATAAAATCTAAATGATACTATTCCCTCGTTATAATTTGCCTTGCAGGCGACAATGCGAGTATTATAATTGACATGTGTTGAGATCAAATTTTGTCCCATATAATATTTAACACTATAAGAACATTTCGGTTGGAGGTTTTTGCAATAAAAAAGAATTCGCAAATTAAAATAGTCATATCCTTAGATATATTGCTCCAACCAATCAAGGTCGGTCCAGTAGTGCATCAAGAGAATATGGGAGGCTTCTGAGTGCATGCACCAAAGGCAAAATACAACATGACTCTCCACTTAATTGTTCATCGACTTATAGGGTAACATTGTTAATCAACTTTATCGAAATATATACAAAGTGAAGATATATCTTTTGGAGGGCATAGGTGCTTTGGAGAAGAAAGACCAACGAACTTTGGCCCCTCCATAAAGAGCTGTGTTGTGTGCAAGCCAATTCTCAGTAGAAAGGGGGTGTGTATTGTTTGAAAGGAAAATAAAGCATGAAAAGATGCCCACTTATTGTATAATATATTTGGTTTTGTCAGTAGATTTTAAGTTGGTTTTGTTAATAGTCTCAAGTAAGTTCTGTCATTGAATATATTTGTGGCCTTTTTTTTTATTCAAGTTAGTTGTGAAGATATTGATGAAATTATATTTGACCTTAAATTTGCTACATTTTAATTGAAATGTTTTAATCAAGTCAATCTATATTATTTATTAAATTTAGAGTATGCTTGTATATATTTAGGTAGCTAGAGAGTTTTGTTGCACTGTATGGTTGTTCCATCCATACTAATAATGACCGTATACGAACTAGGAAGGTTATTAGTGATCGACTATCCGTAAGTGCACGGTTGTTGATGTAGTTTTACCTTAGGGGTATTACAAAAGTTATCAAATCCAAGAAAACAAGTATTAAATGTGATCAATTCGTAAAAAAAAAAAAGCAATAAATTCCATAATTTGGTTTTTGATATTTTTGATTAAGCAACACGAAATTAATAAGAGCAAGCAATTGAAAATGAAAGTTGATTTGGGATAACCGATAAATGATAAAGTATTAGGACTTTCAAGACTAGGCCAAGACTCCTATTTGCTATATTAACGAATGGAAGTTTATGGGATTTTGAGTGTTCTTGATGTATGATAAATTTACATGGTATTCTAGCTAAGTGTACTTAATTATCCACAAATTTATATTCTTTTTGTATTTTGTGTTGAGTTCGGTTTTGATGATGATAAATATAAAACATCCATGAAAGAAGTGCAAAGTTGTAGGCTTGCAGGTATTTGGCAACAAAGCACTTTGTTGTTTCATTAAAGCACGTTGATGAAGATCAAAGCACGCAGATGGTGTGTAACGCTTGTTGTCTAATGATCTGAGCATTGTTGCATAGATGGACTAAAGATGCAAACTTTAATGAGAAGATTAATGCACGTAGATGGGTAGCAATGCACGTTGACGAGCTTCAAATGATGACAAAGTTGAGATGCTCCTAGGGATTTGAATTTGAATATTCCTTGTACAAGATGACATCAGAATTAAAGGAGTGAACTTTGAAGATGACAAGGTGCGTAGAAGAATGAACAAAACACTTTAATGAGTTAAAGATGTGAGCTTTGAAGACGACAAAGTACGTAGAAGAATGAACAAAGCACTTTAATGAAAGTCTGGGTGAAATTGTATATTCTGGAATTAAATGATAAAGTGCATAGAAGAATGAACAAAGCACTTTGATAAATGTCTGGACAAAAGTGCATATTTTGGAACTACTATCAACACTTTTAGATTATTCTACAAAGCACGTAGATAAGTTGCATATGCATGGAAAATAGGAACAAAGCACATAGATGCTGATTTATTCAAGGCCAAATGGAATGAAGTTCATACAACGTATATAGCACGACCAACAATGCACGTAGAAGACAATGGAGTGATTTAAATAAAAAAAAATTCACTCTCTCACAACTGCTACTTCGAGGCTTCCAACAGCTATATTCTTACAAGTGGCTATAAATAGACGTCCTAGAGCAGAAGGAAGTAGAGAAAGACCTTTGCTAAGACTTGCTATTTACGTTCTCTCTCATTTCTACCTTTCTAACCCATTTTGAGATATTTACTTGGTAACACATTTTTGGGTTTGTGTGAACTTGATTTTTCTATATATTGTGTTGAATCTGTAACAAGCAAGGTTGTTTGCTTGGGGTAGGTAGGTTTTCTTGTTGTGCCTTAAAAAAAGAAGAGTGATTGCTAGTGAGCCTCAGAAAACTAAAGGTTTGGTTTGCTTGTTTTGTCCTTAAAACAAGGTGAACGGTTTTCTAGTTGAGCCCGCAAAAACTAGGGATTCAGTTTTCTTATTGAGCCCGAAAAAACAAGGTATAACGGTTTGCTTGTCGAGCCTATAAAAATAAGTGGCGTAAACGGTTTACCTCTATCCAGAAGTGAGGAATTTAGTTGATTGAAATTCTCTAGGGGATCTAGAGGAGTGAATGTAGGTCAAGGAGGATTGAACCACTATAAATCGAATTTGTGCTCTCTTCCCTTACTCTCTCTCATTTGCTTTGCATTTGTATTTGATTTATATTGTTGTGTGTGAATTGGATCTTTGGTTTTAAGTTGCTTCCGCATTTAACTTTGATTTTGGTTTAAAAGAACTTTGTTATTTGTTTTAGTTTGCAAAATATTTTCAACAAATTTTTAACTTGCTAAAAATCCCAATTCACCCCATCCATTCTTGGAGTGCCATACGTTTGGACCAAATCTTTCATTTTGTGTAGGGTGGATATGAATGTATGGAATGTTGATGAAAAGTGATGAAACAAGACATGGAAAAGGAGTTCTCAAAGGAGCTTAATCGATGGAAAAAAGTGGGAGAAAAATTGGCTCAAAGGAAGAAATTTTTGTTGCCACACCCTAGGTCGTGGTCATAGCCATGACCATGGCTTCCTACTGCCCCAAAATTTGCGCAAATTTGGAAAGATAGAGAGGGGCCACGATCATGGCCTTTGGAGGTCAGGATCGTGGCCATGATGTGTACAAAATGTAACCAATAGGCCACGGTCATGGAAGGCACCACCATGGCCGTGGCACAAACGCCATGACCAAGCTTGTAAGACCGATAGGGGCCACGATTTCTGGCCCTCCTAGAAAGAGGAGAGAGAAGGTGGTGGCCAAAGAAAAGAATGTGAGGACCAATGCACAAGTCATGAGCATTTTTGAGAGAATTTATTGTAGGGTTTTGTGACATGTAAAGGGGTATAAATACTCCTCAAACTTGTTCTTTTAGGAACATTCTCCACTCCATCGAAAACATTCTCTTTGTTGCTTTTTTTAGAACGTAGATTAAGGTTTAGGAGAAAGAGGAAGAGGCTTGAAGATTTGGGATTTTCTCTTGAAGACAACTTGAAGAGGTGTACTCCACTTCCATCATCCTTCTATCCCTTCTCATTTTATTTGGTGACTATGTTTTATTTTAGTTTTTATTGTTTTATTTTTTTTTATATTACCATGGTAGCTTAGATTTCTTGTTAGGACCTAGAGATGTAAACTATTGATGATTATTTGTTATATTTATGAACGAGCATTGTGCTTTTTGTTCTATATTTGAAGTTTACCTCCTCTCATTTTTAATTTGCTTGTTTTTATTAATTTTGTGATTCTTAATCAAAAACCCCAAAACAAATAGACCACCATTAGTACTCGTTCCATTGGATTCGATATCTTTGGAATACTCATTGGTAAAACTATATCGACACCCATGTGTTAGGGATGAGCATGGGCTAGGTCGGGCAGAGCCCGGTCGACCAGGCTGAAGGTCGGGCCCAAACCCGCCCATCCAATAGGGCGGGCTAGGCCGCAAGCCTATTTTTATAAAAAAATTAAAATTATTTATTTTTTTATCAAAATACAATTTAATATATAATTTATTATATAAATTATACTTTAATAAATACTAAAAAAATCTTAAATTTATAATTGACATCATTTTTTCTAATTTATAACAAATAATAATCAAATTAATGTTAATATACTATATATTATATATAAAAAATATATAATATATACAACCGGGTCGGGCTGGACCGGCCCATCAGGCCTTAATATAAGCCAATGCCCGACCCTATTTTTTAAGAAACATAGGCGGACTGGGCTGGGCCGTAGGCCCTGAAAATATTGGCCCAGGCTTGTCCTTTTTTCGAGCTGGGTCGGGCTTGGCCAAAGTGCCCATCCTTACCATACGCTTGCAAGGATTCAATTAGTTCTCTCCAGTTTACTCACTTAAATTTTTTTTCGAGTTCATTTAAGCCATGCCTACATTAATTAGGCCAATCCTTTTGGTTAAATCTAACCAAACTAGACTCTTTAAGCCTTTGAGGAATTTCATCAAATACCTTACCTACAAAAAATATTTCTACCCTAAACTGGGCAAGTTCAATGTTTGTGGACCTCATTTAGACTTCATCTTTCGATCCTTCACCTAGACTTATCATAAAGATCATTATGGTGATCAAGCATAACAACATTCCACCCGAAACAAGTCATTGAATCAAATCCAAGTTACAACACAACATATAAAACTTAAAGCACAATACCTATTCATTGATATAACAAATAGTCATTAAGAGTCTACATCTATAAATCTTAACAATAGATTTAAGCTACTGTGATAAATAAAAATGAAAATGAAACATTGTCACCAAATACAAATATGAAGAAATGGAGGAAGGATTGATGTAGAGAACACCTTTTCAAGTTGTCTTCAAGAGAAATCCCCAAGTCGTCAAGCTTCTTCCCTTTTCTCTAAAACCTTAACCTAAAAACGTTCTTCTAAAATGAAAGAAGCAAGGAGAATAAAATTGTTGTACAATGATGAATAGTGCCTACAAGAGTGAGTTTTAAGAGTATTTTTACCGCTTTACAGGCCCACAAAACCCTACAACTTTTCTAATACAAATTCCAGTTAGTGTGCACTTGGTCCCCACATTTTTGCCAAAACCCGACATTTTCTCTCTCCTCCATCTGGGAGCGCCACAACCATGGCATTGAGAGGCCATGACCGTGGCCCCTGTCTGGAACCGTGGTGCAGACCATGGTGTTGCACCACATCCGTAGTGCATGGTGCGACTTCAGAATTGCTTCTCGTCATGGCCATGGCGTAGGGTGTCGTGATGACCATAGCACCCTAAGAGCCGATTCTTCTTTCGTTTTTTTCATCATTATAAATTCTCGTTAAACTCCTTTTTTCATGCATTTTTCATCACTTTTCTTCCATATTCCATACATTCTCATTCACCATACATAAAACACAAAAGTGTGTAAATTCATCGATGATTAAGTATACGTAGGGTAAAAATGCTATACATTTATACTTGAATTAATATGTAAATTTATCATATATCACTTAATTAAATCATTAACAAAATATATTATTTATGACAGTGACAGATTGAAGAATTTTTACTAAGAGGGTCAGATTTTGTTCGAAAATTTGTTCAGAAAAAATACATGTATAGCTATATATATATATATATATATATATATAAAAGAAGTGGCTGGTGAAAGTTTCATTAGAAAACTCATTTTTGTCCTTAATTTATTTAAGAAAATTTGTTTTTACCCTTAAGAAGAGAATAATGAAGAAACAATTTGCTCAACACTTTTAATAATCCGAGAAATCTCAATGCAAAAACTTAAATATTGTGAATTCAACCAACTGACCTCACGACTAATTATCACTTTTCAATCTGCATTACAAATTAAAACACTAAAAAAATTGAGAAAAAAACACTAATTCAGATGAACAAATCAGTAATTGAGATTGTTCTAAGACAGCTAAAAAAACACAAAAAAGTAAAACCTTATTGGATAGAAAATATTTGTTTTTGAAAGAAGGATGCGTATAATTTGTCATGATTGAAGCTTAAATTGGAAAAAAAAAAAGACATCCATACTAAAATCCATGGACATTTAATGACTCTAAATATGTAACTTATTGTTTTACGCTTACATGACTAAGATACATGATTAATTATATTATGGTACTATACTATGGTAAAAACGAACCAGCCTATGATTGACGCTTTCTTGAAAGCAATTCAAACCCGAGCAGTTATGCATGATTCAATGGGGAAATATTGGTGATTTTCTAAACCTGTGCCAAATCATTGTAATCAACAGTGTTGGAGATTGTGGCTATTCGAGAGATCATGAGCTGGCTAAGAGAAAGAAACACTAGTCATGTAGTTGTGGAGTCGGACTATTTGGTCGCCGTCAGGCCGTGAATAATTGCTCTGAGAACATGTCTCCTTTTGATTTGATTGTTCAAGATTATAGGCAATTGTTAGCAATTTTTACGAATATTACAACTATTTTTGAGAGATATGTTAACCATACAGCTCATAAACTTGTTAGAGCGGTGCGTTTTTGGTCAACAGGGTGGATCTAAGGGTCGGGTGACCCCTCTTGATTCTGCAGTCTCTTAAAATATGATACGAATATATAATTTATTTATATTTTATTTATAATTTATTTAAAATATATTATATTATTTAAAATATTAGATGATACATTGATATATTATATATAATATATTTTTTTATACTCATTTACTTTAAAGTATATAATATAAATATATAATATCAAATTTTGTACTACTACTTTGTTCACCGTTAGACTTCTAGTGAATTTTATTCTGATTCTGACACTGTTGGTCAAGTCCTATATATGGGATTTTATTCCCTTTGATTCTATTGTTGCTGGTTTGACATGTTATTGGAGATTAGTGAAATGAGCTTTTTCTGCTTTCAAAAAAGAAAAAAAGCAATTTGAACGAAAATACAAAACATTCCTCTTATTATATATCACATAAATAACCTTGAACCAATTAAAGTGGCTTTCATTATTTGCATAGTGCTTTCCTCATTAGTTGTATTGTCATTTCTTGATTCCATAATAATATTCCCCAACCACGATGCGATACGTTCATGGTATTGTCGTATCCTTTCCGTTACGAAACTGCAACTAATTCAAACATTAGTAAAAGATTTTTTCTTGTTCAATACCTCTTAGAATTTGCGACAAGAGCTTAGTACTATCAATGGTTTTGAGACCGTCACCAGTACTGTGACCAATCATTTGAGGAAGAGTCACTAAGCTCACCTACAATTTTGTCCTTGAACAAATGAGAGAGTGATTTAGTGGCTGGAGTGTTGATCAGAAATTGAGCCTTGACAGCAGGCTTAGCTTAATTCAATTTGTGCTTTCTGCTCTTCCATCATAAACCTCAGCTTGACCGGCTTCTAATTGTGCTGATATTGACAAAATTTGCCGGAAATTCCTTTTAAGGCAGCAAAGATGGCCAAAAGAAAGTCCATCTTGTGAATTGGAAGGAAATTTGTTCTAGCCATAGGACTTAAAACAACTCAAGATTTAAATCGAGCCTACCTCTCTAAGCTGTGGTGGAGACATCAATAGTCCAGATAATACGTGTTAAGATTGAAGTGGAATTTTTTTGAAAAATTGTGAAGCCATGTTGATGTTCGATGAAGCAAGTCAAAATGAGATGGATTGGAGACAAAAAGAAAGAGTTTCGGCGGAACAGTGCAGGACACGTCCTGGGACACGGTCGTGTCCCTGCCCATGTAATGTTTTATTTCACACGGCACGAGTTTTCAATCGTGTCTTGATGCCTTCTACCAGTGTCTTGCTCCCTCGTGCCCTTTTCTTAATTTTGGAAGTTCTTAGGACATGTATTAGGATTTTGGGTGGTCTATTTTAGTTAGGATATCATTGTAAACGTATATAAAGTAGCTTGGGAACAATTCTTGTAAGCCTTTGAACGTCGTTGTAAGCCTTTCAGCTGATTTTGACTTTGAATAATAGAATTACTCGCTCTCTACTCTTGGACGTAGGTCGATTGACCGAACCAAGTAAATCTTGTATTCTTGTGTGATTGCTCTTGTTTATTTTCGCATTATTCTATCGCCTGTTTTCCTAACAATACGCTTTGGGCAAAATGTTTCTGCACATGGAAATCTCAATAATGCTTAATATGTCACTCCCAGCACTGAATGGTTAGAATTAAATGGGAAAACTATTAGATTTTGGAAGGACAATTGGATTGATGATGTTGGTCCTCTCCAAAATTACTGTATTTCTCCTGTCTCTTCCGAATTAGCTGAAGCGAAACTAAAGTACATGGCAGAGATAATAACAGATGGAAGCTCACTTAACTCAAGAACATAGTTCCAGATCCGGTGATTGACCGTATAACTGGAGTTTTCCCGCCGGTCAGCAATGGTCTGAAAGATTCAAGGATATGGAAGCTTAAAAACTCAGGTACGTTCTCACTACAATCATGTTATCATTGCATTACTAACTCTGTTTCCTTGAATGTAGGTTCTACTGAGAACAATTGCTGGAAATAGCTATGGAAGTGGTCGGGTCCACCGAGAGCTCGGACGTTCCTTTGGATTGCTATGCAAAGGAAGTTACTGACTACTATTTAACGTGTAAACCGCAATATGGCAAACATTGAAACTTGCCAACGTTGTCATCGCTCAGCTGAAACTATCATGTTCTCAGAGACTGCGAAGTAGCGAGGCTAGTTTGGAACAAGCTCCTACGCATTAATATGAGGACAATTTCTTGCGGGTGATGTCAAGGAGAGGATACCTCATATTTTCAGTATCAAATCAAAAAATTCGGTGTGGTCTCCCTTGGCACTTATTATTTGGAGTTACTTGCTGGCAACTTTGGCAATACAGGAATACTGGTTTAGTTGGAGGCAAAACCCCAACGAACTACCTTGATGCAAGATGCCGAAGTTACACCTATGCCTTTTGGAATGCAACTCGCTATCTAAATGCCCTTTCCAGCAAGAAAAAGGCTGCAAACAAAAATGGAATTGCAGGGAAAAACCACCTCTTGCAATGATAAAAGTCAACTTAGATGCTGCTGAATTAATTGGACTTATGCAGTTGGTGTCAGTGATGGACGCAGGAGAAAATATCGAGGGGCACCATTTATATATAAAAAATAAAATTCAAATATATTTGTAAGTATAATTAAGAAAATTCAAAATATATTAAGTTAAAATTTAATAAAAATAACAATAAAGGAATTCATTACAAATATTGGTAGTGCTACAACTAAAATTTGTTAACTATAATACCGCCAATGGTACCAGAATGGTCGGGTCATGATGTCTTTTCAAGCTGTAGAGGTAGTAAATTCATCCATCGAGTTTTCATATGCTGAAAATGCTGAATAATAACTTCATTATCAATGCTTCTAAAAATCTCTTTCTCGACATAGCACACCAAACAATCAGTGAGAAAGTCATCTCCCATCTTGTTACGCAAATCTGTTTTCACAATATTCTTCGCGGATAATACTCTTTCTACAATAGCAGTAGCAACTGGTAAAAATAAAACTAACTCGATAAGAAGATATACCAAATGAAAAGTAGTGTGAATTCTCACCTCAACCATCTTCTTCGCAAGATCTCCAATATTGGTTAGTTTAGAAAAAGTTGCATTTCCTCTCATTT